>JACBWW010000016.1:6543154-6791730 GCA_020086605.1 Lanius collurio | reverse complement strand
CTATCTATCTATCTATCTATCTATCTATCTATCTATCTATCTATCTATCTATCTATCTATCTCTTTGAAATAATTTACACTACCTGCAACTTCTAGCATTAGCTATATAGAGTACTGAAAGTAGCTGCCTGGTAAGAATTTTAATTAAAAAACAATCATGTAACTTCAAATTTTGCATAACAAAAGATCACAGCTGCTGAGAATAGAAAACTGCTATTATCATAAATAAATATGTCATGATGAATATTTAACATATCTCTTCTATCTAAATGTAAGTACATTTTGTTGTGTATTTCACTTTTTCCTTTCTCTGATTTTCACCTAGATGGCTCTATTTTAAACAGACAAAATGAAGAAATTAGTAATGCCAGTATATTATATTGGCTCAGCCCAAAAGCAGTGCCAAAAGGTAATCAATTGTTAATGTAGGTCAACATCATGCTACAAGTCAGCCCTGACACTTAGCATTGGATACTTTTATGTGTTCAAGGTCAGCATCAATTTCTTCCTGTTAATGGTGTTCATAATAGTCAGTGAGGCACTGTTTTTGCTCCTTGTATTTGAAGCAAGATTTTTCTTTTGATACTACATGAAAACCAAGAACATTTTGAGCTAGAGTTTCGTTTCAGTTATATATGTGTTTAACCATTTAAAACCTGAATAAAACCACTTTATAATGTAGCTCCTCCTTAGATATATATTTTTAAATCACCTTCGGAATTGTTTTTTTCTCAGAGAGAATTTGAGAAATACAAGACAATAAAATGTCTCATAAAATAGCAAAGCAGTCCAGGACTGCATGCATTTATTGGTGTGCTCCTCATAAAATCCTCCACACTGTAAGTGATGATTCCCATACAGTATTGAACTTACAAAACAATTTTAACACATCACTCTATTAAGGAATTATCTAATTCTACATTTCAAAGCACATCTTGAACAAATGGTAATTTATAATTAGTGAAATAAAAAAGCCAGATCTGTTAAATGAATCAACAGGCTTGCATTCTTACCCCTGAACTGACTAAACCCTAAACACTGGAAACACCTGGAACATCAAACACAAAGGATTGTGATGAATTACTTCTAAAGAGTCAATTTCCTGTGATTTCTTTGTGAAGATAAAACCCAGGGCATTTGGTATTTTTAGATTCTTGTGACTGAACATTCTGATTGAACATGAACATGCCATTAAATAGCATATGTCAAAGTAAACAAATTCCATAATGCTAAGAGAGATGTTTAAAAGGGCTTAAAATATCATCATCTTTTTCGATTTCCTATCAAAATACAGAATGCAGAGCAGAGGCACATAAAACCACTTGAAAAGACAGCTTGTCATACTTCTGGATGTATTTGGGAAAATAACACATTTCACTGAAATGCCATGGAAGATTAACAGATTAATTATGTATAAACTGACCTCCTATATCCTTGGGCTCTCACTGCTATCTCATTCTCTCTCAATGCCACTCTGATATAAATTTAATTGGAAACACAGTTCCCTGTGCTGGTTTGAGTTTGGGTTTTGTTGTTTTATTGCTGATGCCTTGCATATGGGAAGTCCATACTGGCATTAGGATTAAACAGATTTTTTTTTCAGATTCCTCAAAAATCAAACAACAGCATTCTGTAAACAACATTGATTAAATACATTACATAAAAGAGAACTTTTAGAGAAGAGCAGATGCAACAAATACGTATCATCTTCCAGTGTAAAGCTTTTTTGCATGTTTTTCTTTAGTGTTTTAGGGACCATTTAAAAATTATCAAGTGATGTAGCAAGAGGAAAGCATCAGTAAGCAAATCTCTGCGTTTTCACCCCTGAAATTCTCTCTGCATTTGCTTTTCATTAATTTATTTTATTAATTTATTCTCTCTACTTCTAATGACTTACTATTCATAACATTGTCATTAAAATATCATTTGCACAGAAGACTAAACAGTATCAAGTACAGGCTGCACAGGAAACAGCATAAACAGTAGCAGAAACTTTTGTAAACAATATGTCCTTGAACCCTTCACTGCCGCTGTGTTCTTCCTTCCTGCTGCTGGGGGTGTCCCGAGGCCCCCCTTGGCAGAACGCCGAGGGAGCCACAGGCAGCCACATCAGCAGCTCCAGACAGCAACACTGAGCCTGTTCTCCTTCTCTTCTCTTTCCTAGCACCGGAGCAACCTGAGTGAGTGCTGCAGGAAGGAGCTGTCTGTTGTGTGATGAATGTGCCAATGAATTGGGCAGAGGTGATTTGAGGTCAGAGTGGGGAGGGGCAATAATTGCTAATTTTTCCAGAGATTTGCAGCATGTACTGGTGCAAATACCTGTAGCACAGGACAAATCTGAGGTCTGACTTCATTCTCCTAGGAAACCTCCTACATTCAAAAATGTAGTTGCACATACATTTTCCTTTCCCCTTGTGTTAAATTCCCTGTAAGTTTAACCAGAAATAAAGTTAGCTGGTATAAAACAGCAGATATCCTATATCCTGCATGCTTAACCTGACCTTTAGAGATTTAATTAACACACTTTTATCAGTAATAGTATTTTTTCTCTCTTTAAATTCCCGGGACCTGCCTGGTCCCACAATATTATTGATGCTTTTCTGAAACAATTATGTAAAAGGTTATGTAAAATTTCCACTTTATGCTAAGCCATAAGGCAGTAGCTGTGGGGAATAACAGCCCAGATGCTTGAACATTGTGAATCCAGTGCTTTAGACACTGCATTTTGGAGGGAGGTGTGATGGCAGATAGGGGTGCCCTGGAGTGTGATAGAGAAATGCTGGAGGAAGGAGAGAGCGTTGTTTGATGGGCAAGAGGTGCTCAGTACAGCCCAGCCCCTCTGGAAATGAACCCTGGGGCTTGCAGGGTGGCTGCTGCTGTTGTGTAGAGTCCTAAAGAGAAGAGACACTGCTGCACTCTGTTATGGATTCAGAAGAATCAGAACTCATTAAAAAGGTCTCTTACTGACAGGTTGAGGCTGGTAAGAAGTCAGTATTTTCCTTCAAAATTCTAGAAATGTGGACGGATAAACTTTGGTGAGGTGAAAATCACTTTCCAAACTTTCTGCTTCAGTATTTTCACAGTTTATTTTGCAGCAGTGTTTCTCTTATCTGCTCAGCTGCAAGCGAATGGCAGTATGTGCAAGTTAGGGAATAAAAGATTGAAAGATTTCAGCACTGAGAGTATTTAGAATCTGATAAATCAGGCCACTTTGAATCTTCAAAGAGAACTATACTAGAGTGACATTTAGTAACAATACATATTGCCAGTGCCTTGTTTGTAAAATTTGTTAATAACTGTCACCACTTCAGAGCAGTCAAATCTTATTAACAGGCTTATCCTAAATTAATGGTGGTGCCACAGAGCTGTACAGTTAGTGCTGATGGATGTGGTTGTAGTCACTGAGATTGAGATATCAGGCTGTAGAGCTCTTTGATGAGAGAAAATGGAAGCCTTGTGGGTAAAGCCAGTCTTCCCTATTTTTCCTCTCCTGCTGTAGGTGTTTCTATATTCCTTTTCCATTTTGTTATTATGTCTTATACTTATCTGTGTTACAAAATGGTTATACATGATGACAGTGTATGTTTGTGTTAATTTAGAAAACCGACGCCTATATTCAAGAGAAGCAAATATTAGTTATAACCTGCTCAATAGATTTCTACTTTATGGGTTGAGCAGGCATCTGCTCTTGCTGCAGGAGTGTAGCATCTTTTTTGTCGTTTATTTTCATAGCCAATGTAGTCTGTGATTTTCCTGCAGTCTAAACTTTTCTAATGTAAAATTTTTGGTACTTGTTTTGGAAAAAATGGTACATACTCAGTTTGTGTCGGTGTCTGGGAAGAGCAGAGATTGCCAAAGATCCTCTGTAACACAGTGGGGAGCACTTCATGGTATGTCTATGTGGATTCCCTGGGTTCAAACAGAAAAAGAGCTTCACTCCTGAAGGGAAAAAATATTTCTGTCCTTTCTAGCTTCAAGAAGAGGCTGTTCAGATGAGCTGACTGGGCAGGGCAAAAGAGAAAGCTCAGGCCTTGAGAATCAGGGGTGCTTTCTTGTTCAGTATGTCACAAGAACAGAAGGGCCTTTTTGTCTTTACTCTATGCTTCTTAGTTTTTATGATTTTGTTAGAGTGTGCAATGTTTCATTTTTATACTCTATGGGCTTGTACTACCTAGTGCCTAATTCTATGGAAGAGTTGGGCTGTGAGGACTGCAACTGTGGCTTTCTGAGTATCTTAAGACACTGTGATATCACCATGAGCTGGTCTCTTGGCATCTGAATCCTAATGATTTACAGAACAAAGAGCTTCTTTACACCCTAGATGAGTAATACTAGAAACTGCTGTAGTATATGTTTCATAGCTACCAAAAGCCCTGTCTGGATCAATACAAAAAGGGCTTTGCATGAAAAAATGTATGGGTACCAAGATAAAATTTAGAACCAGGTGCTTATTTAATCTCTTCATATTTCTAAAACAGATGTCTCAAAAGATCACCACTACACTGAATAACTTCATACCCTGAAAAAATACATGGTTGTTTTCTTACTGCTTGTTTCATTTTATCTTTCCTGCAGTACTCTTATTTAATAAATAAAAAATACTAGCCTTATGCTCATCACTTACTTTACTTAATTGTGTTATATGTTGGCAAGATTGTTTTTTGACTCTTCTTGGTTTTTTTCCAATTTCAACATCTCCTAAAATGTGTTGTAAAAATATTTAATAGAAGAGTCACACGGAAAAGGCAAAGAAGTAACAATTTTTTATTTCAGCTTAGAGTTTTTCATATGTATCCAACTGAAAGCTTCTTTAAAACATGGAGTGTCCTGAACTCTGTCACAATTTAAAATGAGATCATTTTATATTCCTTTGGCTTGACAATTGCTAAATGAGATCTGGAGCAAGCACAGCTTTGATATCACCTTCAGACACAAATTTTGTGTCTAAGCACAGCAGATACATTTTTAGCTCTTTACCTCGGCACTTCCTATGACTAATCCCTGTAGCACTCTCTTTTCTTCCCAGTTTTTAGTTTTCTTACCTTCCCCCATAATTATTGGCCATTTTTCTGTTTCTCAGCTAGGCTGTCTCATGTTGTGCTTTTTAATACTGTGCTTTGAATAGCAGCTTTCTCTAATGTCTTGGTACTTTTTCTAGTAATTGTGGTTTTGATTTTTAAAATTATGCTTAATTTACCCAAGAAAATAAAATACTGAAATCAAATCTTTTCAAAATCTTGAAAAGATAATCTAGACAATATTATAAAGATGCAACAAATTCCCTGTTGCTTTACGTAGCCTACAAACTCTTCAGTACTACAAATACCATGGAATTACAAAGGAAAATTTTCCTTCATGTGCTCTCAGTTTCTTTGTTTCAGGGGAATGTTCCGCCACCAGAACACTTGGTAGCCACTTGCCAGTTAAAACCAGTTAGTTTTCAGTCACCCCTGGTGATAGTGATATGGAGTGAGTGCATTTAGGTTATGGATTCTTGGAACCATAGAATGGTTTGGCTTGGAAGGGACCTTAAAGATCTGTGGGCAGGGACACCTCCCACTAGACCAGGTTGCTCCAAGCCCCCATCCAGTCTGGCTCTGAACACTGCCAGGGGTGGGGCATCCACAGCATCTCTGGGAAACCTGTTCTGGTGCCTCACCACCCTCCCAGGGAAGGATTTCTTTCTAATGTCTAAGCTAAAGCTACTCCCTCTCAGTTTAAAGACAACCCCCCCTGTCCTACTACTTCGTGTCCTTGTCGATGTTTAAACTTTCTGCTTGTCCAAGTAGCATGACCTCAGATAATCCTGCAGGAGACAGTGAGGGAACACGTCCCTGTGAGCTCATTGCTTACCTGACAGTGAGCTTTATTGCAGGCAAATCTGGCTGAATAATACTCTTTCTTTCCCCAGGCTAATATGTCAAGGTATGGAACCAGCTCATTTTGTTGCAAACACAACAGGCATTGTCACTGTGTTCTGATTGTAAATTTCCATATTTCAATCTGATTATACATTTCTCCAAGTTTGTGCAGTCTTCAAGAAAAAGGGAAGTTTAGCAAAAAGTGAGCTATGTAAAAGCATGAATGATAAATAATTTATTTTTCTTACTCCAGAGGGCTCACTCCTGTTACTGGAGTGGTCTGCACAATCACAGCTTTGTGCCTTTTGGAGAAAAGATGGTGTTAGTAAGGAAGATGAATTGTTAAATGCCCTAAAATAGCAGGTAATTTAGGGTGATAACCAACAGAGTTGCAAGGGCAAATGTGTTGGCTTATGATACAGTATTTCTGACAAGTGTATTTCCCACTGTATTGTCTTGTGTTATATCTAACCATGTTTATAGATGATTGTGTTTTTTGCTTATTTTAGAATATTGCAACACTGTCACTGGAGTTGATATATTTTAAAATAATTTTTGTAACTTGGCTTCTGTAATTGAAAGTATTAAAATTATATAGAATTGAGGATGCCAGTCATATTAAACAGTGCTGCATTTTGTTGCTTTTTATGAAGAATCTTATTGAAGTGAAATGCTTATTTAGACTTCTGGTTGGACTAAAGTTGGAATCCTAGAAAAGCAAAGCTGCTTTTGTTATTCTAACTAGAAATTTGCCTGACAATTGGAAATCCTAGGCAATTGGTTAGGGTTCCCTCACTCTGAAACAAGATCAAGTCCTCCTCTTACCCCTAAGAATTTTCCATAATAAGTCCAAGTTGAGATGTGGTAGCTGATAAAGAAAATTGTATTCCTGTTGGTTGTGGCAGAAAGTGAGTCTTGGAAGAGGCAGAATTGGGAGTGGCAGATTTGACTCCTCTTGAACATGGGAAGATAATAGAAGATCAGAGAAGAATATGCATAAATCTAAAGTGATAAGAGAATAAGAAAGGAGTGCTTAGGGTCAGAGGGAGCCTATCAGGCAGAAGGTCTATAACAACGTGTATTGCACCAATGGAACTGAACTGATGCAGCACACTGCAGGTCAGATATATTTTGGCGAGTTCCATATTTTACTAAAACTCCAATTAAGCTCCAAATGTCTACTTCTGTACATTTCCTTTTCATTGCAGATAGTTTAGATATTAAAAAGCATAGATAAACACTCTGTCACAGTCTGTCTCTTCTTTTTTTTTTCTGTACTTTTATATTATCAATCCAGTTGTCTTTACTATCCTCTTTATTAGGTCAGCAGATCTTGTCCTGCAATGATTTCCTTTCCTCCATCACTTAATTTGCTTAGAGAGTTGAGAGTTCCTCAGAAAGAGATCTTGTCAGAATCTTGAAATCCTTGTCTGTTCACAGTAAATGAAAAATTGTGTAATAATTTAATTTAAAATATGCACAATATATGCATACATATTGTGGACCTCTATTGTGCCCCCAGCAGGAATATTCACAAGGAAAGTGAAAATAGAAGCATTTAATAGCTTTAAGTTATGGCCATATGTTTCCAATAAATGTTAGAAAGGCTATTTCAATTTTAATGTTTTCAAAATTCAAAAGTCTATGGCACATGTTTACCATCAGGCCATAGAAATAGATAGTTCCCTAGAGAACTGGCAGTGACAACCTCCAAATCATTTGTTCTTGTTCAAACGGTGTGTTATCAAGAAGGGATTGTGGGAGATGATGTGAATCATAGTCCATATCCTCCCCATAAAAAGAATTGCAATTATACTGGGAAAATATTGAGTCAGCTGCATGTTGTGAGAGGTGCTCTGTTTTTGCCCTCTGCAGCCAGAGCCATTGACTGCAGCAAATCACTGACCACTTTAAAGATCCACAAATCAATGTCAGAGCCTATAACTCATTGCAGTGTCCTAAAAAGGAGCTGGCAGTTGGTTCTGAAAGGAGTTTCCTCCTCCAAGGTGGCATTGTGGTAATACTGATGCAGGGAATTCCTGGGCCAGCCTGACAGTCACGGCTGGAAGGGTCACCCAGGTCTCTAATGGCTGAATGCCTTATTCATAAGAAAGTGTGAATCTCATTTTCATGCCTTTAGGAAGTGTAGGTCAAAAGCCTAATTTCTAGTACAACTCCATGGACTTCAGCTGGATTTCTGTTGAGAATGAGTTTGCTTTCTGTCTTTGTAACTATTTTAACTGGATGAATCATGTTTTGTACATGTTTAATAATCATTGTAAGAGGGCACCATGTTGTCTTCCAACTTATTTATTAATTTTCAGAAAAATTGGCCAATATTTCATCTTCCTCAGGAGGCAATTTCACCTTTTCCCAATACATGGTGCTAAACAGGACGTTGTTTCAGCTGGAATACTGCAGTGAAAATGTTCCTAACACAAATGTGATAAATTTAAAAGAAAGGATGGATTTACAGCAGTGAGTCTAACAATGCTGCTTTTAGCTCAAGTAGCTGCGGTGATTTTAACAAAGGAAAAAATAAAGAGGTTCTTATTTAAAGGAGCTTAAGAAAGTATAGGGTAAATGAGAGCTTGTCGTCCTGTTCTGGGTTATCATTCAAGTAAATTTTAATGTTGCTAAATGAACTTTAGACACAAAAGATCAAAATTATTGTGTTTTCAATAATATGATTGATTCTTTTCTGCTAAAGTATCAGTTTATAAATAAAATTTTGCTTAGTTTTTATATTTCAGTTCTCATTAGTAGGTGAAGAAGAAGGTAAGTATTGTCATTTTCTCACTTTGTATTTGAAAAAAACTATGGTTTTCTTTATGTGACTCATCAGCAGAATGGAGACAAAAACACAATTCTGTTAAGTTGCCTGTAGTACACAATCCAGCAAACCACTTTTAAATTAAGTTCTTTAGGTTATTAACATTATTCAATTCAATTATGAAATTCTCTTTAATATTCAGGAAGAAACCTTCAGGCTATCCTTCAGAAACACTTATGCAACAGCTGCTAGAACACATAAACACCTTTTATATTGCTTGATGTAAAGGCTCAGCACTCTTCATGATCTCCTCTCATATTCCATGCTGTAGGAAATGGAATCAGCTGCTTTGTGATTTGCAGATGATTCATTTAACTACTTCATCACTGTCTTAAGTGTTTCTGTCTTGCTTCATAGAGTCTTCATTCGTATTGGTGGCTGTGGTACAAACTCCGGTGAAAAATCCAGCCATATGAATACAACTGTGGTCTGAGTGATGGTGTCTGCTTTAAACCAGGCAAAATTAGACCAGAAAAACTATCTGTTCATAATTTTGATTAATTAATTTGTAGGTTAAATTCACTGGAGGCAGATTCTGATCTCGATTGTGCTTATTTTAGGCTCCTCTAGACTTTATTATGTAGCTCACATTTCTCATCAGTGTGAGGAAGGAAACTTCATACAGTGGCATGGTTTGTATTTATCTTCATAATTTTTCACTTTTATTTCTTTCTTCAATGAATAGAAAGTGTATTTTTCCATTTAATGTGTTGGATTGAAGTCTGATTTTTGTAATAGTATTTTTGGTTTGATGGTAGGAATTCAGTACTACTATTAATAACCAATGATCTAGAAAGCCTTCCTATAAGCTTAGGAAGCTAATAAATGAAAGCAAGTGTCTGTCCCTTGTGATGTTCTTCAATGCCAGTGTGTAAGGAAGTCAATGACTGATGCTTTGCTGTCTAATCAATAAATCACATTTGAAGAAGTTATAGTAGTTTCAAAAGAAATGTTTTACTGACTTTTCTGAGTATACAAATAAGGAATGGGAATAAAATTTACAGACCAGTGAGGTCACAATCCTTTTGTGTATAAGACAGGAAAACTGAACCTGTACTAATACCCTCTGTTTTGGGCAGCAGTGAAGCAGGAATATGAGGATTAATTGGAAATAATTTGTGGGGAAGCAAAAATATGTGAAGTTGCACTATATATATACTTGAAAACTGTGAAAGAGCTATGTGTGTAGCTAAGATACTACTTGCTGAAAGATAATAAAGACATTCCAACTAACATTTTAAGTCAGAGAATAATGTTGAGCATGGTCCAAGCAGCAGGAGGCATTGCCACAAGTCAGCAGCAGCCCTGATGTTACAAGAGGCAATGTATATCCATTAGAGATGTGCAACTTTGGCATAAAGGGCAGGGAGTTGACTGCAGGCTGCTGAGATTTCCTCCTGCTGCAGAAAATGACTGTGCAATTCAGATTGGCCCAAAATAGTTGTCAGAGGAGAACAGTGACCATTAATGAATGATACCCAGACTCCTGAGTTTGACTGATGTTCTGAGAGGACAGAGAAGCTGCTTGGGAGCTGAAAGTCTGGAATTCTCCCAGCAAGCCATTGGACTGATCATGACATGCTTTGCCTGAGAAAGACGTAGTATCTATTATATAGCTGTGGTCTTCTTGAGGAATCAAGCCAATTAACTTGGTCAGAACTGTCAGGGAATGAGAAAAAGAGCTGCAATAAATTATGGGGAAAATACTAAATTCTCCCTGATTACATAGCATTTACCTGAGGGAAGGAGTTAAAGCCATTTTAAGGCACTTGTGGTGTGTGACTAAATTACTGGAAAGTGCAGGAGAAGCTGCTTGCATCAATCAAGCTCCGAAAGAATTGAAGAGGCATTCCACTCTCTGTGATCTAGCTGGTCCCAATTCCAGGTTTATGGACAGTTTATTCTCTTGAGAGCATGGCTACAAACTTTTTGTTTATATGTCTTTGCCCAGCTGTGGGCTGCCACTTGTGCAGTAGGGCTGTACACGAGAAAGAGATAAATAGTGTCCAAATTGGAATTAAGTCTATACATCTCTACATTATAGTCCAAACTGACACTGAAATTAAATATGCATCTCTTGTAAAATTCCCAGACTCACAAATTGGCCAAAACCACTCAGGTTTCAAAATCAGTTGAAAAAAGATCAGACAGAGTTGTGTGTATCATTATTTTTGTTTTAACATGTGAGGGTAAACTGTTTATCTCCTAGATTTAGGAATTATGTGTAATCAGTTTGCTAGCTGATGTAATTGGACTTTACCTTAAGCAATGGAGTCAATTATGAATGGCTTAATTCCTTCCTTTCATAGATCACAGTGCAGTGTGGCAAGAAGTGGAGTCAGGAGCTGTCAGCTGCTTTTTCCCTTGCTCAGTTTACTCCAGTGTGATGCTGAACTGGGAATAATACTTCTACTATTTATATACTACTAAGACTTCCAGTTTCTTCAGTCATGGAGCAGTAGCCATGACAATCTATGTATAATGTAGAAGACTTATGCAGAGAAATAAAAAAAAAATAAAAAAAAAGACTTTTTGGCCGTAGTACTAATGCTGAATGAACAGGACAATATTTTGAGTGCTTAAGATTTTGTTCATGTCGCTGGAAATGGGGAGCTAGATTGACTAGAAGTTAATGGACTACAGTTGAACTTGGAGTAAAGTAGTACTAAGTACTACTACAAAAACATGCTTTTAGGTACATTGCTCTCAAATTGCTTTGATTATGGGAATCTCTTAGCCATTGGTACTAAATTATCTTTGACCCGAGGGTCTAATGTGGTTAATGGTTGCTGGCAGAGGCCAACAAATGACTATGGACCTTTCAGTTCTTTCTAGCAGGTAGTCAGTTCTTCTTTTGCTCTCTGCTGTAGCGCAGGTTGATTGCTCACACACGGTTCAGTCATCAGATGGAGTTTGATAATGACTTTTTAGTTAATATCTATATAGCAGGGTATGTTATGTCTGTGGTAAGTGTTCCATGAATAGCATCACATCACTGATACCTGCTTTTTTTAGCTGGGTCAGTCACTACAGCACATAGACAAAAAGGGCCTCTATAGTTGAATTATTCTGTTCTTCCCTGAGACAGCAGCTGTAGTGCATGTTTGAATTGTCATACTTCACTCACCTGGCTATGGTATGAGATAGATAGGTGCACTGCAGTTACTAACAGAGGAAGGAAAGACTTGCTAGCAATGGAGATTATCTATAAAGTATCTATGCCCCTGGTAATAGTAATGGATGTTTACAAGGCTCTAGAGCAGTCACTGGCCAGTACTAGCCTCATACACAGGAATCTTCCCAGGGACTTGAAAGTGTCAGGCTCTCTGAAATAAGTTTAAAAAAAGGGTGAACTTCATTTTATTTTATTTCCCATGAAGCCTGTGGTTTGTTTCATATTTTATATTAAGGCATGTGCTTAGGCGCTTTTCTCTCTGAGAGCCTGTGTACATGAGAGCAGAATTCTAAATTTCAGGAATTACAAGACCCTTAGGCATCTCCCTTCTGGAGTATGTCATAGCACCACGGGGTAGTTTGGGTTTAAGGGGACCTTAAAGATCACCTAGTTCCAACCCCAGCCATGGCAGGGACGTGTCCCACTAGGCCAGGTTGCTCCAACCCCATCTACCCTGGGCTTAAACACTGCCACAGATGGGGCATCCACAGCTCCTCTGGATAACTTATTCCAGGGCCTCACCACCCTCACAGTGAGGGATTTCTTCCTGACAGCTAATGCAAATCTGCCTTCTTTCAATTTGAAGCAATTCCAGGTGATGTGATCTGGTTTCTAAGCAATTTAATTTCTTAATCACTTGGCTGATTAGGATGACAAGGGTATTTTCAAAATAACCCTGGTTTTGTCATCTCTTTTTCTTTAAAAATATAAAGAACTAAAAAAATGGGAATTTCTAGATATTATTCTTTCTACTGGGCATATTCCTTGTGGATATAAAAGTATGCTTTTCTAGCTGACCAAACCTTATTAATAATAATAATAAAAAAGCCCTTACTGGAAGAAGAGCAGAGGAGTAAATGCAATATCCAAAATGGTGTACACTCAGGGTAATTTCATGTAGAGACACTTGTCAAGATTTTATATTCCAGTCTCAAAGTTTTGTAAGGGATAAATGTAGCAAGTTAATAGAAACATAACAGATCCATAAATAATTTACATTCTTATTTTAGTAGACCCATCTGGGACAAACAGATTCCTGCTAGTGTATTTAGAAAGCAAGGTGGATAAAAATACTGTTTTCAGAGCACTAGCAGTACAACTGAAAATACTATGCTAAATACAGGTCATTATTACAGAACAGAATGATTGCATAAACAGTAAATTGTGGGTTTCTGTGGGTGAGATATGGTGTATTAATCTCCCCACTTTTTAAAATACAGTTTCAATCTTACACCAAATAAGATTGCCACCTTGCTTTTTCACACACAGAGCTGAAGTCCAGGTTGGTGGCTCTCATGATGTCATTTTATGCCAAAAAAGAGGTTTTGCTTTGACTGGAAAGTTGGGCATTGTTTAAATACTGATGTTACTTTGAGATGATTTACTGTGTGCTTATTATTGTGCTGATGAAAGCCAACATGCAAATGTTATTAGTCTATGGGCAAGCAGTTCTTGAATGATAAAGAAATAAAGCCAGGAGTAAATACTGATTGCTTTTGTTCGAAGCTGTATTTTGATAATTTGATTTTATTTTTTTTTTAACACAGCACTTGTAATCTTTGTTTAGAGGAGATTATGAGTCAAGTCCACCACATTTGTGTTATCTTTTTCAGATAGTTTTTTTCTATAGGTATGTAAAAAGTCACATGTTGAAGAAATATTTAGAATAGTAAATCCAAGCAGAGCATTTGATACAGCAAACATACATGGCTGGGAGGAGGAACCAGAACACTTGATCTAGAAATAGGGACCAAATTTGGACTATTAAGACAGAAAAGGAGCATAAAGGTGTAGTTTAGGTGAGAAATTTTAATTTAAGAAAGCATTTGTTAGGTAAATGAAAGAGCTATTATTTTTTTCTGTGTAATTAGTGACTTTAATACAAATGGTATGCATTTAATTAATTTAAATGTGCTTTTGAGTAAAACTGTAGACACAGTTTATTAAGAGAAAATTCATATTATGCTAATTTGTATCTGCTAGGTATTCACTATTTCCCATGCATTTATCAAGTATTCATTTAGAACTTGAACAATAATGAATTTCAGTGTTTGAATGATGACATTCTCTTATGGAAATTAAAGGGTACACCTAGCAATTTTGATCTTGTTCCAGCAAGATGTATGGAAGTATTTTGTGGTAGTGATATTGTATTGCTAATGATTTTCAGAGTTCCTTGATTCATCTAAACAAGCATATGAAGGATAGTTTTGATGATGGGGTGTGGTTCATTATAATTTAAGAAGTTACTGTTTCTCTGCTCTCTGAATTTCTTTGCTTTGTGGAACGTGTGTTGAGGGTTCCCCCCCACTTCTCAGCTCCTGGGATGTCAGTGTTATAACTTAATAACACACTTGGCTTCAACAGCTCTGGTATGAAATATTTTCACTGCAGGGTTTCTCTGAATTATTATCAAAGTAGAAAAAGAGACACTCTATTATTTAGTTCAAAATCTGAAAAATATTCTGTTTCTTAAGACTACCTTTTGAAAGCAGAATTCATGCAAATCAAAAAATTATTTTATATCAAACAAACAGTGATGAATAATTACATTTGCTGTGAAGCTCCTGGTGGAAGGTCTATCCAGCAATGCAAAAAAACCCCACCCCTCAGTAAAATTGGAAGAAGCAATTATGAGGCTAACAAGACTGATTAGTTGAAACAGTGCTTGCAGGTACTTGAACCCTTCCAGGATTTGGCTGCACACAGTCAAAATTAAAGAAATGCCTGAACCTAAATAATATCTCAGGCCCAGCAGTGTAATGATAATGAGAGAAGTGATCAGTTGTACTTGAGGGTTGTTAGACCCCAGTACAACTGCACTGAGAAGTGAGCTGCAACTGATTGTACACTAGAAGGCTGTAGTGACAAAGATGCATTCACAGATGTATTTTTTTGAGATTGCAGTGTAAATTCTTCCTGAAAAAAAAAAAATTAAAAAATTGCTCTGACTTGAATTCCTAAATCACTTGGAAAATTCTTTAAATTTCCTGTTCTAATACACTGGACAATTATAGAAAATTGTGTTTTCTGAGAGTTATTACATCTCTAGTTGTTTTATTTAACTGGTGGAAAAAATTATATTAACTGCCCACTCATTCAATACCATAAAACCTTTTAAAGCCATTGGCATTGTTTAAGTTTAGTCAGGAATATAAAAAGTTTTAAACTTGCAATGCATTTCCTGTGGATTATACACACAGTAACTTTTAAGTGCCATGGGTGCTTCAGACTTGCCTGTGCAATTTTTAATTTTTTAAATTATTATTATTATTATTTATTCTTTTCTGAATGTTTACATTATTTTGGATTCTCATTTATTTATTCCTTCTGCAGCACATTAGTGAAGGTATTAAATGGTGTGTTTCAGTAGGAGTAGATAAAAGCATACCACAGCCTCTACTATAAATTGAAAACTTCACCATGTCTGCAGTATTCTCACAATGACATCCCATAAGGGAGAAATTACCTTTCCACTTTAAATTAAGGAAGAATAGACTAGATCCAGTCTCAAGAGTCCAGGCTGCGTGTATGTGTATGTATAATCCTTTGATTACAGAATATGTAAGAAAGCTAAATGCAACTTTCAGTCATTGATTATTTTGCCTTTGGGCTGTATTGGCTGTTTACTACCTTAGTGGTAAACCTTACAGGAAAGATTTTTTCCTTTTGCTGTCTGAGCAGTGCTTGAAATGTAGAAGTTAAATAAAAGAAATGAAAAATTAAGATGATGCATTTGTATGCTAAAGTAAAGCATCGGCGCCAGCACAAAGCATAGATCACAGCTGGAAAAGGACTTGAGGCCTTGAGGGTATTTTCTGTGGTTCATCAGGCTAAAAGGAAAAACTTTTTTAGCCTAAGCCTAGTCCCATGTATGTGACATGCTCCAGAGTTGTTCCCTGAGACCTTTGTAAGATTAATCAGTATAAGATGAAGTCTGGGGGTGCTTCTGACAATCGGCTATGACAGAGGCAATATGAAGACAGCATCTTTACAAATGTACCGTAAATCTTAGTGGGTCACATGCTGCTGGAGGGAAAAGAAAGTCTTATAAGATGTAATTTTAACAGAATAATTAACCTTTATTAGGTGCATGTAAGAGTAAATAATTCAATTTAACAAGAGTCCATGGAAAACACTGCCTTATTTCTGTGGGTACTAGCTTTGAGATTTGTCTGGGAGAGTGAAACTGATAAATAATATAAAAATAAATGTAAGTGCATCCTCTTCATTGTTTTCAGAGTGTTTGGAATTGATCACAATTCTGTTCAAATCAAAACGGGGAATTGTTCAATTTACTGTTATTTTTAAAATTCTGTGCCTTGCACATCTGTGACTTGAATTTCACTTGAAGTTACTTGAGAATACGGCTCAGTGTCTTTATCGAAGATGTCCTTGTTACCTACTTCTGGAAAGATATGGAGACATTTTAAGACACCAGTAATCCTAAATTCCTGCATTAAGATTAATTCTGTGCTCTACACCTTAAAAAGCATGAGAAGTTACAGTAATTGAAAGTAGTGTGTGGAATTTGACTCTTTTAGGAGCTACAAATAAAGTTAAGACCTTGATACTTGTTATTTTTTTTTCTGCAGGTATAAAACATGGTAGTTTCTCTACATTGATCTAAGCATCTAACATTATCAGTGAATGAATAAGCAGCTGTGTTACAAAAATGTAATGGACAGACATATTCACACAAGAGCTTGAAGATCCTGCTCTCTTACTATTGTTCCAGATGAACATAGTCCAAAAAAGAAAAAAAAAAACCCACAATTACTTAGTAGAAATAGATCTGTATATTTCTGGAATTTGACACAAAACACCATCAGCTGAACTTCTGTTTTTAAATCCTTTCCAACAGAAATAATTTACAGTTTTTATTTAGAAGGAAATGGGCCATGGCTCTGTTTGTAACTGCAGTCTGCATTACTTTTGTTCACTTGTAAATGAATGCTGACAGAACTTAGCCAAAATGGTAAATGCTGGCCAGTACTGTTTAGACTAACAGTATAAATTAGAGCTGGAGAGCTCTCAGCATCCACAAGGCGTGTAATTAACCACTCAGCAGCCTCCTACCACCACTTACTCAGTTTTTACATACCACTAGTGACAAAGTTAATTGCACAGGAGCCCTTCCCTGTGTGGAGCTGCCCAGTGTGTTGCAGTTACTCTTACTGGGTAGATGCTGGTAGCCCCTGAAGACCAACAGGAGGCCCTGCCACCCCCTGGCGTGAGCAAACACAGACGTGTGCAGGGTTTGCCTCAGCTCACAGCCCAAACTGCTGGGACAGACATAAGGCAGGTTGAGGTATTTTACCAACAAGCAAAGTGACTGCTGGAGGGAAGGAAATGCTCTAATGGTGAAGTGAAAGGAGAAAGGAATAAAGTGGTTGAGTGGCAGTGAAGTGAATATAGTGCAGAGAAAGAGAGAGAAAAGGAGAAGATGAGCTCAGAACAGCCACTTACATGGGGAGAGAGACCCGAGGTGTAATCCTAGAGACTCTCAGAGTGTCTCCTGCTGTTGTTGGGATGTTTCTGTGCCTGTTATTTTCAGGTTACCTTTACTTCCCAATAGTAGGAACAGAAAGAGCTTCTAGTGTCCCTGAAGTAGAGAAAGGATTTTCCTTCCTTTTTTTTTGCTTTTTTGCTGCTCAGAGTTTTTCATACTAAAATTGAATTAATGATAAGTTACCACATGGAATTTTACTCTGCATCATACCAGTATCAATCAGATGTTACTGACCTCAACTTGCTTTCCTGTTTTTTAATTTTTTTTTCCCTTTGTAAATGTGCCCAGACCAAATTTTCTAAACAAAGTTTAGCCCCATTGGTTCCTAAGATTAGGGCTTTGAATTGCTCTTTGGGGATAGCATAAATTCCTGTGTTTGTGCTACCATTTACACTGTGGATAAAATTATGGCAGATGGGCCTCTGAATGAGATGTCAGAAAGTGATGCGATGCTCAGGATTTTGATGATGGAAAATAGCAGAATGCGAAACAGTGTACCATCTTTAATCAATGTATCTCTTATTTTAACTGCCACAGTCTGGAATTCAATAAAACAGCGCTGAATAATTTCATGGCCACCAGAAACAATGGTAATTTTATTTTTACTTTCTAAGATGTGGTGAACCTATTAAGTACATCAATGGAAAATTTTGCAAGAGGACAATAATCATAATGCTCACGTAACAATCAGAATATATGCCATTATCTGAACTGTTCACATTTTGAATAAATTCACAATCAACTTCAGAGAAAAATTTGCTGTTCACAAGAAGGAACTGTGAAATGGTTAGTCAGAGTGATGAGGAAAGTACACTGACCCCTCTCATTGTGAAAGCTCAGTAAAAGATGCCTATAGAGTTAGATAGGAAAGGGGCAAGACATGGACAGAACACTCTGAACATTCAGTCAGTGTAGTCTGGCAGAAATACAGAACTACTGCCAGACAGGCATCAGACCAAACTAGGAGGACAGGCATTTTATCATCCTTATGTCATTTTATAGCCACCTTCTTTCCTACCTCTGAAAGGCAGAGGAGTAACAAAGGAGATGATATACTATCCTGTGCAGAGATTAGAGGGGAGCATGTTGTGAACCATTGTCTAGACTGGCTGGTAAGTCAAGGGAAGTCATTTAATTTCTGTCCTATATAAACCCATTCTTTGCCCTTTTCATATTAGTCACTGGGTATTTCAAAAGGTAGCAGAATGTCAGATGGGTTAACCTTCATTGCTCACATGATGTACCCAGTTTCAGGAGCAAAGAATTGGCCTCTTTTCTGCTCCATTAGCTCCACTGGTATCACAAGGACAATGTAATTATTTACTCAGCTCAGTGGGAAAGATCAGCTCCACTCCATGTTGCACTTCCTCTGCTTCATATCTGTAATCAACAGGAATGTATCATTAGGAGGCTTTAACATTATTAATATTTCAGACAGGCATGAGACTTCCCAGAGACTAACAATGCAGTATCCAGTAATTTTTCCTGGATTCAATTTTTTTCCAGACTGAGACTGGCTCCTTGGTAAGCCTATATGTATGTTGCAGAGCATTTCACACCAGTGAAATGGTCTGTAAACATTTTTTTAATTCCCACTGTATTAATAAGTTGGTGCCATAATATGTTGAGCTTTAAGTACTGACTGTTGGATCTAATATTTAAGTTTAATCATGAAAGGATAGTACAGCTTGTTTGCAACCCCCTTTTCACCCCTCAGTTATACAGTACCCCCTGTCTGGTCAGTCATTAAAAAGACATTTGGGATCTTCATTATAGTCTTCAGATGATGGAATGGAAGATGCTGTAAAATGTTTTTATTTGTATGTGACATAAATCTTTCATTCAATACATGATAAACAGCCTGGTGAGTGAGAGGAAGCACAGTTTGGTTGTTTTTTTTTTTTTTTTTTTTTTTTTTTCCTTTTATTTTTTAAGAAGAAAGCTTTAAAACTTTCCTTGTTTGTATTCCATGTGTTCAGCATCATGATGGAGCTTGCAGTCTGAGCAGTCTTTTCTGTTAGAAATGATAGAAAATGGTGCTCTGCTGTCACTGCCAGGTCACACATGGTTCCATGCCTCTTTTTACTGAGCATGCAGTGCTTTCCTTGATGAGATGTAAGAGAAGCAGGTATGGTGTTATGATTCCAAAATGAGGAATCCATGATGCTGATTTCACATGAAGAAGCTATTTTTGAAACTCTAAATTAGTCTTCTTAAAAGACTTTGCAGTGAGCATCTTTGGAATAACAGGTACTCCTGTAGAATTTTCAAGTGTTTCCTTCACTTGTTCTTCATATTCCCACAGGCTACACACTTCTGAGGCCATTTACATCCCTGTCTTTTGAATAATGTTTTCTCTGAAGCTGGAATGTAGTAGCACCCTGTTTTTTCTCAATTTTGTCTTTTGAATTTCATATTAATACTTTTTACTGTTTAGGTAATGAGAAGATGTAGTCCATCCTTCTTAGCTCAATGGAATTTACATATTTTATAGCAAATGCTTCTTCTGTGTAAGAAATTTTGCTTCAAGTGCATAAAAAATAAAGAACTGGAATATGATGTTTCTACTCTAAGAAAATTGAAGGGGTGCTGGGTGATACTGGGAAGAAGAAAATGGAGGGAGCATGGAAGTGTAAGAGGATACTGAAATAACTTAAAATTCTGAGCCTGTATTTTACATTGCAAGACAACACAAACCTTTATCATGAAAAGTTTGGTAGTAGGTTCCTAAATAGCAATGTAGAGATGTCAACAGAGGAACATGACAGAATTGTCTTCAAAACCCATCTCAGTTTCTTCAAACTGTACTGTGTTTGAAAAGAGAACAAGCTCTGTTTGCTTTGAGACAGAGAAGATAGAAGGAGAGAGAGAGAGAGGGGTGGGTCAGCCTTCTCCTATTAAAGGAGGAAGAGAATTCTGGCAGTGGAAAGGCAATGTGTAGCCATAGAGCAAGGAGGAAAATCAGGAACATGAGATGACTTTTGATAATTGACAGCCCAGGAAAGTCTGCATTTTAAAGTGCCTGGTTAACTCTGGAAGGTAATGGCTTCAAGTCCAGTTACTTAGGATGCAAACCAGGCTTCTTTTTACCTCTCTCTCATACATTTGGTACCACAGTAACTGTCCATCTGTTTCTTTCACATGTTTTTGAGCTGTAAGGCCCTGATAATTATTCCACTTTTCTTGCTTTCCTTGGCCAACATTTTTAAGGTTTGGGATTTCCTTCCACAATAGGCTATCAGCCAAAAAAGGGTAAGCTATCCAGTAGAATGGATGGGGCCAGACCATTAGTTCCCACCTGCTAAACACCCCAAGCCAATGTTATTTTTTACCACTTTGAAGCAGTCTGAATATCTTATTTCGTCCATTGTGCTCTTTTCCATTGATTTTCACCTTAGCAGTCGTGCTTGATTTAACTCCTGGCAGTCAGGTAAATTGATACCAAACTGACAACCTGTATAGCATATGCCATCTATAAAAACAATGCATAACTGCTTAATACTCCACAGATTTCTGTGATACTCTTGTATGAAGGAAATTTGAGAGCATATAAACATGTTTTTATATGAATGGTTTTCAGTAATATAAAAGTCATAATTTTGCACTGTACTGTTTTTGCATTAAATGGGTTTTTATGAAATTCTATTACTAAACCAAGCACATTCTTGACAGTATTTCAATACTGTAGCCTAATTAATACTTGTAGAAGGTGCTTTTATAAAGAAGAAGTATTTAAATGCAAATGCAGTTCTTCAGACAAATGTCCTTTCTTGTGTTTGGACAATGAAACAAAGCAGTGCTTATTACTGATTCACTGCAAGGCTGTCATTTTGCACAGTTCAGTCTGCATGACATAAATCTAAAGAACAAAAGCAAATAAGTAATTTCATCATTATGGAAGGGACCAAGCTTAGCACTGTAACCTACAGTGTCTGTGATGTATAATGGGGTATAGCTGTGTCACATGCAGTATTTAACTCAGTAGAAAACAAGCACTATGATAAGCCATGTGATGTGAATACATTAACCTATTTTCACTTCTGTTGCTGTTCACTGCTTATTGATTTTTGCTAACTGCATATTAGTATATATTCATATATAGTCTTCATTGCTAAGATATGGGAGTGATTAAAAACATAAATTTCTGTGTATTTCAGTTAACTGTAATACAAATTTTGTGGATGTTATACAGTGTTTCTCGTCTGCTTTTAGAGAGTCACTCTGATAATTTAGGTTTCATGCTTAGCTCTCCATTAAATATAAACTGTTAATGGAACCTTTCAGGGTTTATAAAATGTATCTGGAGCTTATTCATGCATTACTTTTTCAGGAGTGGCATTTGCTTGAGTGGATTTTAGGGAAATAATTTTTAACCATGAGGACAGTTAAGCAATGAAGCAGTTTGCACAGAGAAGCTCTACAGTCTTCATACTTGGAGATTTTCAAGACCAGACAGGATAAAGCCCTGATCAGCCTGGTTTGGTCAAATGACTGTCATATATGGTTTCTAGCATTAATCTGTGCAAATTAACATTCCATAGATCTTACTTAGAAAAAGCCTATTAAATATCCAGATGTGCTGTATCAATATCCATTGTCTATAATTTCTTGTGAGTGTGATAACATTTTAAAGTGGTTGGATGACTTAAGTCATCCAGGTGCACAGAGATGAGCAGCAAGCAAGAAATCAACATGAAGTGATTGCAAAATGCCATTGCTGCTTCCTCATGTAATGGTTGTGATCCCACAGTAAGGTAACACATGCCCACTGGTGGTAAATTGACTACAGACTGTGACAGTGCTCTAGACAGGGGAACCTCTTAAATACATGGATGTCTGTGAGGTATGGTTATGGGTAATTTGCTGGAGAAGCACAACATATGGATGTATCATGGTACTCATCATCAAGCCATATAATACTACATGCTCTATCTGGTATTCAGCTGCTCTGACATCCTGCAGTCTAGATCTCTCTGTAATAATTTCCATTTGCCATAGGCCAGGAGGATCTTCCCCCTTGGCAATCTTTTCTATCTGTCAAGATATATCATTAGTTGCTATTCCAGAAGTAAAACCAGAAAACCAAGCATAAGGTGACTAAAGCCTGCAATTTCAAAAAAGAGCAGAGTGTGACAGATTTATTCTTAAATCCCCAGAATTTTTGTTTCGGGAGAAGCTGTGTCTCTTAAGTTGTATGAAACACAGGTAACAAAGATTAAAGACCATGAGCCATTGTCATGTCAGTACCTTTGACTTGGTTCTTTTTCTGTCCCAGGGCATTTATGTCAGACTGTGTTGAGAAGAAAAATTCTTTCTTTTCAGGAAATCAATGCCTGTTCTCCTGCCAAACACTGCCTTTGATATGAAAAACACATTCTTTGTGCTTTCCCTTCTCCAAAGTAACAATGCTTTTCTCCTGACACATGGTTTTAAAGCATGCTTTAGTTCATGTTGGAATTCATTCTTCTCTTCCCTTGGTGTGTTTACCTGTGCACAAAACTCGTTGCTTCTGAGAATACCCATAAGTCAAATTTAACTAGAATATTGTAATGTAGATTGTAATAGTATAGTTCTATTTCATTTGTGTCTGGTTTTATCAACTGGATTTCTACCCAACTAGGAAACGAAACCTGCTACTAAGGGATACTATTTATTGTTCTTTCTGCCATTACCCATCTTTTATGTTTCTATCTTCCTGAGGAAATGTAGTATTACACTCTTACTGTTCTGCATTTGCTTTGTCCTTTGTTAATCATATGCTTTTCAGTTTCAATACCATGACTGCACAAGTATGGTCAGTCAAAGAGGGGAAAACATCCAAATCTGAGTGAATGAGGAAAAATAGTAGGTCTGGACACAGTTTTAGCTTTGGAGATCTATTTCCCTACGGTAAGATTTCAGAAAATTCAAGAGTTTATAGGAACAGATTACTTCTTCATTCTTTCAGTAGTCTGTTTGAGGTCAGAATTTGCACGTATGATTTGAGGGTGATTACAGATCAGACTAAATGCCCCTGTGCTGAAATAGTGACAACTTGTCATACACATGGTGTGAAAATACTTTCTCTTGCATCCTTTTGCAACCACAGCTGATTTTTCTCCAATGCAGTATGCAGGCCTAAATTTTAGGAGTATGCAGTCTGTTTCCATATTTATTGGAGAAAAACCTGGGAAACTGAATCCTAGAAAAGCTTTCTGTAAGCATACATGAGAACTCTAACCCTAGCCTTTCCTTAGACCAGCAGGTCTACTTGCATGATTAAAAAACTTATATTGGTCTCTAAGTTAAGAAAATTTTCACTTTGAAAAACTGTCTTTCATAATGAAAAAAACCCAAAACAACTGTATTCTCTTACTAAGTTACAGGATATATGGGACCATATGGCAATGCACTGAAAGGTCTATCAGAGATTAATGGTAGTATTATAGTTTTTCAAGCCTAATTTGACCTATCTTCTGTACTAAGTCACTCAAAATCTAGGTATTGTCCTGATGCAGTGATTAGGACAGGCCAGATTGCATTAACCTCACCAGCTGTGACAATTCATTTTTGTTTTCTCTTTCCCCCTCTGTTATTCTCACTTTCTTTGAAAACCATCAGTTTTTATTCTTCAGCAGAATCTTTTCACTAGCTAAGCTGGATTGGAGGAAAAGATTGAAAGGACATCATCTTTTCTCTGTCATCTGTCATGAGATAGAGGCAAGAGCTTATACACACACACACACATATTTACCGAATTCAGCAAGCTGTAACTGTTAAATATTGAGTTGATTTCAAAGCCTTTGCGTAACAAAATAGAAGTCTAATGCTTCTGACTGAATATGCTTGACTCTTATCAGTGAACAGAGTGCAACAGTTTTTCATCAAAACCATTTCTAAAAAATCTCTTTTATATTTTCTCAAGAGTCAGAAGGAATAATACACATTCAGAAACCTGGAATGTCAAATTATACCTGTGTTGCATACATATAAACATGTAGTCCTTATAAAACACATAAGTCACATGAACCCATAGAAAGATAAGCCCTTTGGGAAATATTTATAAATGTAAAAGCCCAATTTGTGTCCATATGTGTTTATTTAATTTCTGGTGAAAGGGAATCTTTAAGGTTTGATCAAGTGCTTGTCAGAGAACCAGAGAGTAATGAACAAATACTACTTTTGTGTCTTGTAATTGATAGACACCTCTTCTGCAGGTCTGTTATTTGTAGTATTCTATTCATGCATGTCTCGGTTTTGGAGACAAAACTCCTCTTCCTCCACCAATAAGACAAGTGGGTCACAAGAAGTGAAAGTGGGAAAAAGAAAACAGTTTATTAACACACAAACAAAACAGGGTAGAACAAGAGAAAAAAAACCCTCAAAACACAACAAATTCCCGGGGATGGAACAGACATCGGACCAGCTGGGGCCGCTCTGAGGGCCTGCCGGAGCCTCCCCCGCAGCCTCCCCTGACCGTCCAAGAGGGAAGGGAGGCAGTGAGGCAAGAGGAAGGAAAGGGAAAAAAGAACAAGAAAAACCCCACCAGAACCTTTTCCCAGCTAGCGGGAACACAGAGGGACCCGAAGAGCAGCGCGGCGCTCCCGGAGCGCTCCCTGCCAGCCCTGCCAGCCCTGCCCAGCCCTGCCCGGCCCGGAGCCCTTGGGCTGAGCCGTTCAACGCCCCGGGTCCGTCCTGAAGGCACAGCGTCCTTGGGCAGTGAGCGGGAGGGTGAGGGGTAAAGCAGCTCCAAAGCGTCACCCCAGGACAATGCACCTAAACTGATGTTCACTTTCTTCAGCTTTTTGTGTTTGGCAAGAAAAATGTTGAAAGATTTCTTGAAATAGAAAAATTTTAAGGGAATCAGCAAAGTTGAAAAGCATTCCTAAGTTTGAGAGGAATGTCCGTAGAATTTATTGTTTGAGCTCACCATCCAAGTCATTTTATTCAGTTCCAGTACTTGTTTTACCAGTGTTCCAAAAACCAGTGTTTGAGACTTTCAGGGGAAAGACAGACTATTTATTTAATTTGTCAGGTCTGGCATAAATCATAACCCTGTTGCACTCGATGTTGTACAAACAGAGTTAATAAATGATCCTTGCCCCAGGTGCTTAGGAATTAAGTCTGAGACATAAGATGGTGTGTGGGTATGACAAATAGAAGAGTAAAGAAACCCAATAAATAGGGCCAGTTAGGAAGACAGATTACTTCCTGACATATCAGCATCAAGGGTTTTGTAGACTTCCCAGAAAGGCCAAGTTTTCATAAAGGATTTAAAGGGCAGGAGGAGGATAGTATCTTTACAGTATTTATAGGGAAATCCTTGCAATCATGAGAGGGAATATGGAAGAAAAGCTGGAGTTAGCTTGTATGGAAGTTAACAGACAATTTAGCTTGTTCTACAGTTTTAGGGCATAACATTTCATTTATGACTGAGGGTAAGATGCAGCTTCCTTTATTAGCATTTCTCTCTAGATTTAGAACACAGATAGGGAAAAAGTTAGTAGGTGGAGGTGATAATCTGAAATTACTAAGGGAGATTCCAAAGACTGTTACATTTATTCCTTCCTTATTTGACTGACAACTCTAAAGGCTCAGTGTTAGAACACTGGATTTCCTTTCAAATATTTCACTTCAAATTGCATGAGCAAGTAATGGTGAGTTTCCTAGTTCTGATATCAAGATGAGTTTGGTGAATTACTTCACTGAGTAAACAGATATCTATCTATCTATCTATCTATCTATCTATCTATCTATCTATCTACCTACCTACCTACCTACCTACCTACCTACCTAATCTATATATCTAATCTATCTAATCTATCTAATCTATCTATCTATATCTTGAGAGGAACATACATAAAGAGAAGAAGCTGACTATCCCATAACAATGTAATAAATGACTTCCTCATATTAATAATGAAAAACAAGATGACAGAGCATCTAAAAATACAGAAGTAAAAATAGTTTTAGTTCATAATTTAGAGGAAATTATCCATTGAGAAGTCTGGTAGACTGCCAGTGCCTCAGCCTTTCTAGCCAAATGCATAGGAGGAATAGAGAGGCAATTAAGGAAAGGATTTTCTTTTTGTACGATAAAAAGTTTTTTTAATGGTTCTACAGCAACTGTAATTATTTAAGAACAGCACTAATTCCAAGCAGAAATTCGAATATGTGGGTAGTTAGTGCAAGCCCTCACATTTGTACTGTAGAATGAACAAAAATATAATTAATTACATTTATTTACCAAATAACCGAAAGTAGCGAAAGCTTTTAGTTCTGAGAAGGTAATATTGTGAAAGCTGATTAAAGCAACAGGGTTAAAAGAACTAACTGAAATCATCTTGATTCAGCAAAGCTGACTGAAGTACTTATGCATTCCCTGTTAAGCAATCTTTGTATCACAATGTGATGAGACCGAGCTAAATGTGCATAATCCCTCAGCAACTTGCAGTTACTGTAACCTGTAAGGAAGAACAAAAATGCTGAGGAGTTCTGTGGAAAAGGGAAGAAGTTACAGTATACTATTTCATCAGTATACAGTGATCTGTGACAGTTCAACAGGTCAGAAAAGGTAGATTATCTCAAGGAAGAGCAAGGCAAAAAAATTTCTTGATTAAAATTTCAAATATCACATGACACTGCTCTGAAGGGATAACACTGTTGGTTTCTATTACTTAACACTGATCTGGTGCAACTGTATTTTTCAGTGACAGTATCAATGCCATTCTTCATATGCATGGATGAATTGCAAACTACAGTTTGTCCTATCCTGTGGGAGATGAAAATGTTCTTCTAATAGTTGAGTCGGGCTTCCTTGAAAGTCCCAGGTGGGTGGGCTTTTTGTGTGGGTGCTGTTTTTTCTGGTTGTTGTTGGTTTTTGTTTGTTTTTTTAAAAATATTTTTCTTCATATTGAAACACACTGCACATGCTGCAGTAATTATTTTTTCAGTACTGTGGTTCTGTGTTACACTGTAATATAAAACATATATTGTAATAATATGACCAATTTTTTTTGTGCAACTGTAAGTGACACGTCTGAGGCTCACAGTCATTTTAGCCTGGCATTTGCAATTATTGCAGCAGTATTGATGGAAGAGGATTAAGGAGCTCTCAAATGCCAAACTTCATTATTTCAACTTTATATAGAACTGTCAAGTCCTAATAATTCGACGGGAATTTAGCCTTTACAGCATAAAAAGGCATGCAAAAGGTTTTCATAACAATCTTAAAACTATTATAGAACATCAAAATGTAAATGATCGTAGTTTAATGAATAGCTAATGACTATCTTCTATAACTTTCACTCAGTAATTTTAAAATTATGCCCTATTTTCTAAGTGGCATAGTGGTCAACAGTAATATCCCTTAAATAAGTCTTAAAACTGTCTATTTTTTCTGGCATCTTAGAATTATGATTCATGAGAGTGCATAGTCTAGTCCAATGAAAATATGCCCAATGTGTAGTAAAATGGATTGGATAGTTTTTCTTTTCATCTGACATCTTCACATCAACAATCTGCAGTCTGGTCTTTCAAGTCTTTTCAAAGGGAGATAATTCATAAAGAGCTTCTGTGCTTTATTTTTAAGACACTTTCATGAAAAATGAGTCATACCCAATATGTTGCTGAACTCTTTTGTAGTACTGTAGAATACTTTAAAATAAAATGATTCCATGGAGAATTGATTTTAGTCTATACTCTCTTTTTTTTTGAGATTCTGAATACCTACCTGTAAAATGCTATTTTTTAAATCTTAGTGCGTTCAGGAAGCTAACTCAGGTTTAAAATCTCAGATGAAAGAAGCGTATTCTTTGTATTAGACCTAGCTGTTTCTCTTTAATGACTTTTTTCTGACACCCTCTGCAAAGGCAGATATTGGATTGTGCCTTAAAGATGACCCTTTGTGTCTGCTGGCAGACCACTTAACACGAAGGGTTTTTGTTCTGAAGATTCTATTCCTTTCATAGTTTCTAGTTTCACAAGAAGTCTACATGAAACTTAGCACTTTGACTGGCACAGTTACTTCATCTTTATGGATGACAGAAGCTGATGTTTTTAGATGTAATAAATGGGCACTGAAAATACATCCAGAGACAAAGTAAGCTCTTATGGAATACCAGTGTGTTCCACTCAGTTATACTTATTTATTAAAACTTAGATTGACTGTATTGCACTTTTCTAATTGGATTCAGAGGTGTTGCTTTAATCCACATTTGTTACAATGAGCTATAGCAGTCTAACAGAGGAGGTGAAAAATACGACAGGTGCAGAGCAAAAGGCTGCAATATTTCTGTTTGAAAGGAACGGACCAAGGTTCAACTGCTGTGATAATGTGTTTGTTCAAGAATAGCAACAATCTGATAGGATTTCCAGTCTACTTAGAGCTCTTCTGAAGAAGAAATGCCCATAAAATGTAAGCAGACTTTTGCTTACTTTCTCAAAGTTGTTTTTGGTTTTCAGCCACAACTGGTAATGATTTCGTAGTCTGATAAAGATGCTGAAATCAAGTTTCCATTTATCCATTGATTTGCTGAAACATATTCATACTCCTGACAGCCTCTCATGATGTCTTTGGCTGTCTCAGGATGGAAGACATTGCTTTTTCATGACCAGGCTCTGCTCATTGCAATTAGACATGGATTTGGAACCAGCATGGACTTGGAACCATTTTAAGAGCCCTTTTGAACTCCAGATTTCTGCACTGATCCTTTCAAAGGATTATCCAAACCTTTCAAGGCAGGTGCTGGATTATATCCAGTTTATTTTAACACTAGTTTACTTTTGAATGAAGCCATTGGTCTCAGGGATAAAGTACCACTGACTTCTCGGTGTTAATTTAGAATACATAAAAATTATGTTATTAAAGCAAATGATTGTTTTTTCAGTATATCCAAAAGCCTGAGATGGGTGGATAATAACACATCTAACTCCTACCTATCACTTTTGGATTTTGAGAAAAATATAGAGACAGAAATCCAACCTCATTTGAAACATAGGTGTGTTCTTCAAAATACCACAGAATTGTGAGTAAAGTGTTATATCAGTTAACCCAAAAGAATCCTTTGTGAGATACAAGACTCAAAAAGAATAGCAGAAACAAACAGAATTTGATTTATAAGTATGGCAAAACTGAAAAAAACTATAAAACTCTCTGCCCAAATCCTGAGCTCTGTTTATTTTCTTATTCTAATTTTCACTGTGTAATTCCAGTGAAAACTGATCTACAACAAATAAAAGAACACAAGATTTATTGAGATGCAGACAACAAAATGGTAAGAGGACAATTTTGTGCGATTGAAAATGAAGAATAAATCTCTCTTTCTACCCAACAGCAATAGCACTCTAGGAAATTATGTTGCTTTAGGGAAACTGTTCATTGGCCAGAAGAGTTAGACCTCTGTTAAAGTCACAGAAGTGCAGCAGGCATGCTTGAGGGAAGGAGGTATATAGCATCACTGACATGGAAGTGCTTTTATAGAAATATATTTTATAGCTATATGAAGTTTTGACCCGGGCTGCAATACTTGCCTAATGAATGTATTTTTGTTTAATTTTTAATAACAATCAGGTTTTCATCCGTTAGTCATCAAGACATGATAGCATTTGGTGTATTCCTCATTGGCAGCTCAAAGAGCATCAAGAATTTGGCTGTTGGTTTGAATTTTGTGTTTGCTGTGCATAATTACTGTATATCTTACAGTCCCTCTTTTTTCCCACTTCAATTTGTAGTTAGCTAGTTTGCCTGGAGCCAGTAATTCATTGCTATGACTGTTGGATGTAATCCATGCTTTGTGTCTTTAACGAGCTCAATGTTTTGTTTTGAGCTTCCGTGTCTGGTGAAGATAATAAGCATGACATCTCTGTTAGTCACAGCCCTGCCTGCAGTGAAGGGCAGACTGAGTTTTGGGCTTAAAATAGATTTTTCTTCTATAGTCTGTGTGGTCAAGCCTACAATAATTACTGAACAAAATGTTCTTAGACATTTGCCTGAATAGCATCAATCAATGGCACTGTTCATGAAGGAGAGAGCTATTTTTGAGACATAAAGAGGCTATGCATATAAGCTGGCATTTACTTTCCTACAGTTTCAAAATCTAGACCTGACATTTTGTTTCCATTGTAATTTAATCAATAGGTACACTTTGATCAGACAGCTAAAAGTCTGTATGTGCTCTTTCCTTACAAAACAACAGATTGGGAGGGCCACTCCCTTTTGTCTTGAAACAACAGACCATTAGCTCTTTGTTCCATCAGTAGCCACATTGGGTTGGTTTTAAGGAAAATTCAGTGTTCATCTATGCAACAGGAAACTGACAGAAACAGCAATAAAATCCAGGGAGAATCTTCACATAGTGAGTGACGGGAAGAGGTGGGGTTTGTTTATCCAGAGAAAGGGGATAGTCTTGCTTTATTAAAATGGACTTTGTCTCTCTTTTGTAGAAATGCTCCAAGACTAATTTAGCTTCCTGTTCTGCAAGCTGTTGTCTCAGGAATCCTCCTTGTACCAGGTAGAGCCTTGAACTGGGTAGCCTCTATGGAGATTCAGGTCTGAGCCTCTTCCAATAAAGATGCACATTAAGAATGTATCTTCTGGGGCCAGCTGTTGCAGTTATTTGTAGCCACAGTGGGAACTGGCAGAATGTTTCTTTGGAAATACTGGGAATTGGCCTTAAATGCAACAGAAGATGTAGTATCTGGTGTATGGCAGAGCTCCATAGATTAGCAAGTCATAAAGTCCCATGGTCATGTGAACAGGGAGGATGAGTAATTAGAGCACAGTCACACAAATGTTGCTCTGGAGTGACAGGTTGGGGCTGGCTGCTGATCTGAAAGAACTGCCACGGGGCACACTCTCAATCAGCTGCAAATGCAATTAGTATTAGCTGAGTACTGCGACTTGTCCAGGCGTGTAAGCCATTACTTAACAAAATATTGTTTCTGATATGCAAGTTATTCAACACAGACTAGGGAGTAGCTATATTTTAGCCATCGGGTACAATTACTTTTTGGGAAATGGCAGAGTTTGCAGGAAACTTCGATGCTATCCCTGAAACATGATATATATATGATATATACAAATATGATTGTATTTGTTTCACAAGGAGTCTAGTTCTCTGATAAAATACCATCAGGACAGCATAAAGAGTATTTAAAAATTGGGTAAGAATGAAAAAAATAGAAATATAACATTTTTCAGACCTTTCCTTCTCACATGATGAGCACCAAGGCCCATGTGGGTTTGAAGAAAAGAAGAAAGTTTCATGATTTCTTCCATCAGGTGAAAGAAGTCACCAAAGTCTCATGGCTGTGTTGAATAAATTACTGCCTGTGACTCACAAAGGCATCAAAGTTAGTAAATTGCACTAGACCTCACACATTTGATTTTTTTCTTTCCATTTAAACATCAAAGCAAAAATGATCTTGCATAAAAATCAACAAGGAGAGAATATGAGGTTAGTTTTAGAATCTATAGAACCTGGATCTACAAGTGGATTTACAGTGGATTTTCTTTATAAAAAGCAGGAGAAAGGTCTTTTATATACCAGCAATTTCTGAAGAATCTTGCACAACAGACATGAATTGTGAAAAATTATACAGATAAGCATTCCAAGAAATTCAGTAATAGCATTTAAAATCAAATCTGTAGCCTTAAAGTACTTAGAAGAGGCTGGTCTAATTTTGAAAATGTGTATTCATGGTTGTTTTTGTTTGCTACTGTGAGGTAAGACGAATAGTCTGTAAACAGTTGATTGTTATAGAAAGCCGAAGAAGTGTCATATTGACACATGAGGAGACACATGAAATAGTTTCATTGCCTCATTTTAAGGAATGCAATCTTGTCTAGTAACTTGAAAAGCCAACTATTTGAAAGTGAGTTTTTAATGTGGAAAATTGCCTTCATCTTTCAGTATCTTTCTGAATTGGGGTCTAATGATGGAAAAATGATTTTTCGGCTCAAGGTGCAATTTCAGTTTCAGATACTGTTGCCTTCTAAATGTAAAACTGCCTCTGTGTGCCATTTTTGCTGACATTACTGCTAACACACCTAAGCTGTGCACAGGGCCTAGGCCATGCATGTTCACCAGGCTTTTATATCTGGATCACATGAAGAGACAGACATCTGTGAATCTGGCCATGTTTTGCTGCTGGATGCTTTGTGGAAATGTTGGCAGTATTAGGTTTTGAGCTAATGGAGAAGGCTGTAAATGATAACCATGGCATTTTATGGTGCAGAGTTATGACACAAAGTGAGTAAGTTTGAGTTCATCCTTTCATCGTACAGAATTCAAAAAAAAAAAGTATTTCAAGGAAAACAATGTGAATTCTTGTGTTACGTTTTGGGTGCAAAATCTAAGCTGTTATGAGAAACAAGAATAAAAAGGCTTTTTGCTCCATGCTGGTTTTTATTACATTTGTGTTGACTTAAAACGTGAAAATTATCAAAAGAAGTCCCACTTTTCATTTGACATTTAGTTTAGAATCCTAAAATCTTATGAGAAGCCTTTAGGATCCAAACCCACCTTTCACAAATGAGACTTTTTTAGTCCAAGCTGAGTGCATCCATCAAACAGGCAGCTTGAAGCTGGCATGACATGGAAGAAGTAGACCTTCCCAGGATGGAGGGCATGAGTATGACAAGCATATGACTGACAGGACATTTTTTTCTCAAAGGGCTGCTTTACCTGCAACTTTTTTATCTATGTAGAACTTTGCAGTAATAGAAAGAGTAATAGAAAGAGTTTCACCATATAAAAAGTATGATAAAAGCACGTTTTTGAAGAGGAGGGTTGTGGTAAGTCAAGCCCTCATGATATCTCTTTAAAATAATATAAAATTAAAAAAAGAAAGTTGCTGCTCCTAATATATGTGGTAAGTGCCTGTGCTCAGTTGCATCACTTTGATCAATCTCATCCCTTTTCCTCTGTTTGCATGTTGCTGGCCTCTGTTTCCTTGGGAATTTTAAGGAAAGGAACCTTGACTCCAAGACTGGAAATCAATAATATGGAATCAGAAGATTACTACAATTAAATTCTTGCTACCTGTATTTAAAGCCATACAGAAATAATAAATATCTCAAGTCTTGCTTCTCATTCCAGATATTAAATGTAAAGTTAAACAGGACCTTTGGATTGTAGATTCTCCTTGGCTTGTTTCATAATTGCTAGCTTTGCTACTTCAAGTGTTAAGGTGGGAATATGCAGAGCTGTGGGATTCAATACCATCAATGTACCTTCAACTCCAGGGAGACAGATTTTTCATGCCAGAAATTTTGCTGGGTGATGAGCTGCTGAATAAGATCCTGCTTCTCAAAAATTTTAAAGATTTATGGGCAGTCTTCATGAACACTCTCCTTTCTCCATTGTTCTCTTAAATTCTGCCTCCAAATTGATACATACAATTTTAATCTGTGTATGTAATTACTACAATACCAGTTAGGGATGCATCCAAGAAGAAAAGCATCTGTACAGTTTTCAGATCTTATCAACTTGTGCTTATTTTCCTTTCCTAACCCAAAATATTGTAGGGCTTGAAAGGGAAGTTAATTTTTATAAGTACTGAAGTAAATCTGCAGATGGAGAGGACCTGTTAAGTCTCTGCACAGACTATATTCACTTAATTCTAAAGAATGGTGATACCATAGAACATTGAAATTTCTCAACATTATCTTATTTATTTGGACAAGAAGACATAGGGAATATATTAAAAATATATTTTTCTTATTCTATAAATTTTCCTTAGAGCAGTTTCAAGGATATTTCCCTTAAAAAAAGTAGAAGTAAATCTCTAAAAATATTAGTGCTCTAAAAATATATCTTTATAGATGAATACACAATATCAAATAAGATAATTAATATGTCAAGATATGAAGGTCTTATAATTCTATAGAAATATTACTATTTCAAAGTGAAATTAGGCAGCTTCTCTAGTGTTACCACAGAAACCAATGTTATGGCATGGGAAGAGACAATTGTAGTTTTGCATTGGCTCTATATTTTTTTTTATTTTTAAGTGGGTACATATTTTAATCAAAGTTCTGACTGAAGTCCTGGTGTCAGACAGCTGAATTTACAGCAGGTCTAAGGCCAACATGTCAGGATACCTGGAGAGGAAATGCACAGATTTAATAATGTTTGCCAGTGGGAATTCCTGGAGCTCAAAGTAATAATGTCTTCTATGTTAATGTGCAGTGAAGTGAGTGTAGCATTAATCTTCATAGAAAGTTCAGTTCTCTTGAGAATGTGGAAGGGTAATATAAACCATGGTGATAGGAGGAAGGAGCCAGGTAACATGGGGTTACTTTTATGTAATTTCAATGTGATTAAAGAAAGTTAATATTTTCTCTCTGCAATTTGTCAGAAGCATGGCAGGATAGCAGATAAGAAGTGTCTCAATACGGTGAGCATTTGTATATGACTCATACCTCTTCCTGGAGTTTGAAATTTTAAGATCCAATTAATAAAAAGAATTGTTTTTGAAATTACTATAGCATCATCATTTATGCTGTTCTACCTGAGAATCTGGATATTATAAATGCCCTGTTTTCCAGAGGCTGCATTTCTGCTATGAGAAATGTGCCTTAGGCTGAATCTTAATTCATAATATACCAGCTGGGAATAAATTATTTTGCAATGTTTACTATTATAGCAAGAATTAGTTAGATTGTGTATGGGAAAAGAGATGGCAAGTTGAGTGACTTCAAATGGGCTGACTTGGTAGTATAGAAGTGTACAAATGAAAATGTACCACTGTGCTTTCCTTTTTCCTTTGTAAACAGGAAAATCTTTGTATTTGCAAAAGTAGTTAATTGTTTCTCCTTTAATGAAAAGAATGGCCTAGTAACTTTCTCCTGTCTTGTTATCAGTGTGATTAGAATCTCATCAACTTGATTTTAAGCATGACTTCAGGATCAGAGGGATGTGGGGTGAGGAGAAGCAGGCATGGTGACCATCACTGAACTTGATGTTGCAGTGGGAGGGGGTGTGGGGGGGACAGAGAGTGCTGAAGTACAAGAGGGGATTTGATAAAGAGGTCAAAGTTAGTGTGAAGATAGACTGGTGATCTGCCAGGAGAGCTGTGCCCTGCATTCATTATGAAATGCTGGGCAGGAGCAGCAAGAGCTTTTTTCAGATGTGTCAGAGCAGGATTTCTGTCCCTATGGCTAATCCACGTGACAGCCTCAGCTCACACTTTCTTTTAAGGTCAGCTTCCCCAAATACTGGGACAAAGCAATACTCCAGGGATGCAGAGAGAGTGAGATGACAGAGGGACACTGAAGTTCACGTGTATTCACTGAGTTGTACCTAAGCCAGCATGACCTTACCATGCCAGTGTCTGCCCAGCAGCTCAGCTGCTGTCTCTGTGCACATCAGGCACTTACATTTACTTGCACTGCTGAAGCCTGGGCACAATTTTCCACACCCAAGTTTTCTTACATGTTCTTTGTCATTTTAGAACTAATTGCAGGATCAATTCCATTCATTTTCATAGCTGAGGAGACATGACAAGGGTTTTGATTCTTTTTGCAACAGAAATCTCAATGGCATCAAGGGAATAGGCCTACACAATACCTCAGATTACAAATGAGAAAACACTGAATTTCTGATACAGTGTCATACTGAGGTTTAATTTATGGATGTTTATGCAATACTTCAAAATTTCTGGGCATATCTATCACTCTGCAAGACACACTGCACACAGGAGCAAACCAAACTCTTGCCAAAGATCCTTCAAGTCAATAAAGCCAATCAACTGAATGCAATTTTGGTGGGGGAGTATTTGAATTATCCCAGACAACAATTAACTATTAAAAAATTACTTTTTCACTCACATCTACTGAGTTTTCAGTAGGAGCGGATAAAATTTTGAGTCATAACATTTTTATACATTAGTATGATGTTTTTAAATTGTATGAAAAGCTTTAGCTAAAATAAAGGTTGAGTGACAATGGAAAATAATAATAAAAGGCCCATTTTGAACAAAGGCACTACTTTGAATAAAATATTTTTTAGCTTGAAATATTTTATTTTCTAAATTTTCTTTTTCTTTCATAATTTGATAGAAAATTTGCATGCTTTTTTTTCCCCATCAGTGTCATCATTGCCCATAGAAAGAACTTCTTCACAAAAGTCTAACTTTTAGTTATGTATCTTTTGAAAGGTATTGGTAGGTATTTACCTGGTCACGTAGATGCACAAATATATCTGGACCTATTGCTACCTTGTTGATTTTTCCATGGCATTATTCTGAAGTAATTACTGGATATTTCTCTTTACTGATTTAGTTCTTGTATCAGTGTTTTGGGTGGTATGGTTGCTTTGTTTCAGTGATAAGTAGGTGCCTTGATGCAAGTTGTAATCCGGTGTCTAGAGAGAGATATCTTTATTTTAGTATTTCTAGATTCCTTTAAGTGTCCACCTCTGAGTTTTTTCCCAGGCAGGTAAGATTTTATGTGTAAATTCTTTTACTATTTGCCTGATCAGTGGCATCTACTCTGAAAAATTATTAGGCTTCCTTATTTTTCCAGCATGGGACACAAATGGCTTTTATATATAAGATACATTTAACAGTGTGGTAGTTAAAACCCTTGTACTTTTTCGTGCTTGAAGCTTGTAGGCCAAAGACACACACAGATCCAGGAAACTTAAAATTCAGTGTCATGATGGGGACAAAATTACAACCAACTCTACAACCAATAGGTTGTAGGAACTTTTGTCTTCCAGATGCCTTCAGAAAGTGAGGGAGACTTTGCTTAGCATTACAGAGAGTTTTTTCACATACACAGTTATTGGAAATAACATCAGAAATCTTAGGCCACTGCAATTTTCAAATATCTGCCCTGAAGTGAAACGGTCAGCACGAATTCACTGAGTTCCTGTACTGCCCGTGGCTCTTTCTGCCAGCTGAACCTTAAACAAGTGGGACAGTGTAGGGTCTGACAAGCCCCTGTCCTGGCAGGAAGCCCTTGTTTAGATAAAGGGAACTGCAGCATCTCCAGATGTGGGGTCTGACAGGCCCCTGCCCTGGCAGGGAGGCCTGGAGATAAGGAGGTCACACAATCCCCCTGCAGGCCCCTCTTTGGGGAAAGAGAGAGCCTTTTAGGTTACGGCGAGAGAAGACAGACCCACGATCCTCTAGGAAACTGTATGTAAAATACCCTGATACCCATTGGTTTCTCACCCTTTCACACCCACCTCTGTACCCCCATAAAAGAGACCCCTCTACCCTGAGTCGGCAGAGGATCCGTCTCTGGTCACCCCTTCGAGGGAGATGGAAGAATAAAGCGACTTCTGCGGAACCACCAGCAGGACCTCTCCTCTCTCTGTCCGGGCCTGGCTAGGGGGGTTTGCCTTGCAGAGCAGAGCTGAAATCACTGCTGAATCACTGAGAGCTGATGGCTGCTGAGCCAGGCACCTCTGCAGGCACCCCCGGCCGAGGGCTGAGAGAAGCCACGACCCCCTGGGAGACGGTTCCTCACGGGATCACCTCTGCAGAGGGTTCCTCACGGGATCACCTCTGCAGACGGTTCCTCACGGGATCACCTCTGCAGAGGGTTCCTCACGGGATCACCTCTCCAGGTCCGCTACGGCCTCTTGGGTCTGAGCCTCAGACCCCAGCCAGCACCGGCCGGGAGAACCCCCAGCTTTAATACTTTAGGACAGTATCCACTGCCAGGTTTCTCCCAGGGCTTTCCTCCTGTTCTGTGCTGCTGCCCCAGGGGAGCAAGAGGGCAGCTTTGTTAAGCTCAGGCGAATGAAAGCCAGGTTTCTCCCTTATGTGGGGATGCAGGTGCGGATATTCAAAGATAGAACACATCTTTATAATGGCCCAGGACTGTGTCCAGCAGGAATGTTGTGGGTGCAGTGCCAACAATGGAAAGCATCTTCAGGGAAAACCGAGACAGAAACATCAGTCCCTGGGGCAGTTATCTGCCTTTCAGAATATATAGTCACCACCTCTGCTAAGTACTGAAAAACAGCAGTATCTTAAGAAATGCAAGTCACTAGAATGAGCCCTTAAGGAATAAAACTCCCAAACTATATTGCTTTAGAGTTATTTATATTATATTCCGTATTTATATACACATGTATAATCTTAACTGAACATCACAAAAATTTCAGAAGTATCTTCAAAACTGAAACTATACTTCTTGTGCCTCTTCTCTGCTCTTTGGAAAATATTGTGTTACACAAAAGGACTGCAGGGATTTTTTTTTAAATTCCTGGAGTGTAGAGTGTGGAAATTTAGTAATTACAGCTAATTAGTTCACCAGATAACAAAGGTTCATTCCTGTATGCTGTGAGGTTGTGGGCCTTTAAAGTGACAGGAAACAGGTAGACTGACCTGCAAATTAGTTGTGGAATGAATTCAAATAGAGCTGTATTTAGGACATCAGAATTATGTAAGGATGAGTTTTCATTAAAGTCTGAACCTTTTATAGCTTCTGTGCTCAGTTTCCTAGAATTTCATTTTAATGTACAATATTGATTAATAAAAATTACTTTTTAAACTATTATTTCAAAGAACTTCTCATTAAAATAAATTCTGAAAATAGAAGCATTCTACAAGGAGACAATAGTAAATTAGAAAGGGTTCCTCCTGTGTTAGATATGATGGGCTTCTCATTGTTTAGTTACTTATAGCGGATACCGTAGTGATAAATTGACTTTAATCTTGCAGTGATTAATATGTGATGAGGTATAGAAACCAAGTTAATAAGAAAGTATAATGAAATATGAATTCTGCCTTTCTGAAATAAGCTAAGTGCAGAATTCAGACCAGCATTGTCTCCTGGGTCAGGTAGGTAAATGATACCTTATAGAGGAAAGGGTTCTCTTACAGTTTGAGTGCTTTTTGTGGGTTTCTGTCTGTTCTGCACAGCAATGGTAATAGGACTTTCTAGAGTACAGTGTGGGGGTTTTGTCACTGATGCAATTTTTTCTTTAAGGTGAAGTGCTAAGCATCCCCTTTTTAATGGCTTTTCTTCACAGTTACTTTTTTTCTCTATGGAAACATTTTATTAAATTTTTAGATTGATTTTTCCCCCCATTTTTTCTTGATCATTACATCTTTCTGTATAGTACCAAAATTCAATCTTATGTGTAATGAATCAAATGTGAATGATTGGTAGAAGCAAATGATCATACAGAGATATTAATTGTTTGAGCTAATAACATTTTTTTTCCACAAAGCCATGATTTAGTGCTACAGCAACAGAAAAACCATTCAAAGCTCTTGAAAAAAACTCAAAGAAATTTTATATGTCAACTTGAGAATACTCTTGCCTAGAGGTTGTAATGCATAGACATTAGAAATAGGGTTTGTGGTTTTTGTTTTGGGTTTGTTTTTTTTTTTTTCAAAGGGTGTGAAAGAGAAAACATTATCTGGCTAAATGCAGTCTGGAGCCAGGAACTGTAGTTATGGGGAGAAAAAAATCCTACATTAAAATGCAAGTAAAACAGAAAGTAAAGTAATTGATGATAATTTAATGAATATAAACTATAGAATATGCTGTTGAACTACTGTAAGGTAATGTACATATGAATAGAATTGAATTTGTTTTTGTCCAGTTCTTGGGTTTCACTTAATTTTCTTCCAAAGGTCTGAGACATTTCCTGAAAAGGAAAACACTTTGGGGAAACAGCAATTAAGTGTATTCAAATGCTTCTGGAAATTTAAAAACATTCATTGTTTATGTGCTCACATAAGACAATAGCTACAGGAGAAAACAAAGATGTTTTATTATTTCATTGTTACTGAGCATGCAGTATTTTTGGCTGTCTTTGGAGCAGAATTTAGTACTGGGTATCTGGTGAGCAAAAGCTTCAGTTATCATTCAGAATCCCTTTGGTGTGTGAAGACCAAATAGGGAGAGCCTGAGATGATGCTGGAGGAATGAGGAAAAACTTAAGGGGCAGTCACAGTTTCTGAAAGTTCCGTAAGTAAAAGTGGTAAAATTCTGGGGTGAGTCCCTCTGAGTCAGAGTGATTGGGCAGGGTATAAAGCAGTGATCAAAAAATGCATTTAACACATAGTTTAGTACTTTGTGAAACTGTGGCCTAACTGTGCAGCTTTACTGGGAGAATCTCACTAGAGAAGAGTAAAAGAACAGAACTTGGCACTACAGTCTTCCAAAGTTTGAAAATGGGCTTCGTTGCTTTATCATGAATTATTAGTTTCCATCAAGTCAGACTTGCATACGAGGTAATAGAAAGGCTGAAAATCATTTTGGGATTAGGAAAGAAAAATTTTTTTAATGTATTTCATAACGTTTCTTTTGTATTTCAACCTCTTGTCTTTCTGTAGCTATAATTAAAGAAAATCCATATTGCAGACTTGTGTATAACAACTGCTTTTTGTCTTCTATTGAATTTTGTTTCAGGCACAACAATGCTGCTGGATGAAAGTGTCATACCCATAAAATAGAAGAGAGGGTTAGCAAATGGGGGGGTTATTTTTCAAAGGAAAAGTAGAAATGGAGAGAAACTGTGTTGATTACTCTTATCCTTTCTTGTAACTAAGTCTTGCAGCACATTTGTACTCTGTTTAATTAACATTATTCATACATTAACAATTCCCTTCTTTGTTATTGGTTAGGAATTTTGCTGCTTCACTGGGGGCATGTTAGTACAAATAAAAACATTACAGCATCTGCAGGTGAAGGTTCTTGGCTTTTTTACTGTAAAAATAGGAAGAGTATATCATGTTAAATATTTTTTAAAGGCAATATTAACTCCTTGTTTTAAAGTTTTACTGAGCCTCCTAGCAAATATACATTCATGTAGAGGACCTCAGTGTTTCTATCTGTAAGGGAGTTAGGCACTGCTTGTACTAAAATATTTATTTAGCAAACTAGACTGATTTGCCATTAATAAGGGAATGATCTTCTGATTTTTATTTTACACTCACTTTGCAGCACGTATGAGATTATTCTGGAAAAAAGTTACTTTCATTATCTGTGCAATGAAGATGGCTCAGTTTTCCTTTACAGCTGTTGTGGGATGTAACGTGGTTAAAATCAGGAGTGGGTTTATCAGTAAGGACAGGGGCTGTGGGATGAGAAAGTGGCTGTGTGCCTGTGCAGCCCTGAAGCCAGATGACAGCTGGTTCCTCTTCTCAAGTACATGCTGGTTTCTTAACTACTTAAATTTGCTCCAGTGGCATCTAGAACAGTTTATAACAGTTTATAATTTATGGAGACATTCAGATCCATTTCTGATTCCATCACTGGGGTTTCCGTGCAGACCCATAGAGTTAGACATTCAAAGTCCAAGTGCTGCTGAATCCAGATGAGATGAATCTTTATTTTGTAATTATTTATTTGCCTCAATGTGTAGTGACAAAAAATCTTGATCTGTTTAATGGTAGCAGATTTTTGTTTATGGAAAGTTATTCATTACTTACTGTTTTTATATTCACTATAATTGAGATGAAAGACTTTGTATATGTAATTACATTCCCCTGAGATTATTCAGGCTAATGGTTTATAGGTGATTTAGGCATTAGATTTTTAGCTTAAACAACAAATTATTTATTGTGATCTGTGTAGTGTGGCAGTTTTAGGCAAATACAGTATTTCAAAATCTTTGTGTGAATTTCTTTGGTTTACATTTTCCTTTTTCACTTTAATGCCAATCCTATTTATGGGTGTTATTCTACAGTAGATACTAGTGTATTTAAATATTTTATGGGTGCAATTATTATCATCCTACCATGGAATGATTTGTATTCTGTATGTCTTCAAAAAAGTATTTTCTGCAGCATCTTCCTATCTTTGGTGTTTCTTTGTATAAATTATAAACTAGAAAATAGCTTTATATTTATTGTTTGTAAGAGAATGTGGATTGTAATTGTACTTTATCAGTTTATTTTTCTTGATAATCATGCTGAGTTTAAACTTCCTATTTATTGACCTAAGTATGTGAAATAAATAAGTGCATTTAAGAATTAGGTTATTCTTGAAATGCAATTGCAATATATAATATATATTAACTTTTAGCAGCTGCACACCTCTCTGAGCTTCACTCATCCCTCAGTAGTCAAAGCAAGTTTCTCTTCAGTTGTCCCTTTTTGGACAGTGGTTGTTTTCTGAGGTGAAATAGATTGTGCTTGGTAGCACAAGTATCATTTTATGTGTCTGTGATGTTATCAAAAAGAATATTCTTTAATCTATAATGCTGACATAATAAAATTGCAACAAAGCCTCATTTAGTGGCATAGTTACCTAACATTTGTTGTAACAAGTGCAACAATACACTATGACAAGGTCTGATTAAAAACATTGATCAATCCCATTTATCACTTCCTGCTGTGGACAGTCATGGGAATTTACTGAAACACCTCACATTTCTTATTTCAGGTTTTTCTAGAGGGAAAATATGCCATGAAAAAATTGGTCAGTGTAACTGTATTTACAAAAATTAATGTGAAATTTATTAGAATTGGTGGAAAAATACAAAACAAAATCCTTTTCCATATATTTTTTGCTCTTTTTTTTATATCACTTCCAATACACAAGTGCTTAGAAAAACAATCTATCTGATTAACATAATTTTTTTTTTGGTAACCCAGGGCCATTATCTTCCATATAAGGAAAAATAACACATACCTGAAAAAAATTGCTTAAGTTTACCTAAGATACTATATTTGTAACAGAAAAGGTCCTCTTTTTTTATTGATTCCTCTTTTTCCTTTTTCTATCCACTCCCTATTGCCTGCCAAAAGGGATTAACTCTATTCCCCATGTCTGCACATGAAACAGACTGGGCTCTACTTTACTCTGAAGTCTATTGTGCAAAGTGATGTTCAGAAAACTCTAAGTAATTATATGAAATATATTAACAATACACAGTGTAGTAATTCATTTTTACAAAGCAATGCATTAAATATTGTTGGATAGTTGCTGACACTGCAGTATTTTGAAAGAAAATTGATTTGTTTATTGATGTCCCTTTTGTCTGTACATCGCTCTTACTTTTTATGCCTTCCTCCTTTTCTAGTGTATGTGTAAACAGTCCCAGTTTAACCTGATGCATTAATTCTGAATGAAAAAAGAAGCTGAGGGAAATTCAGTGACAGGAGAGGGCTGTCAATAATTGAAGGCTTTTGAGTCCTATCCATGACCTGTCATGTTTTCTTTTCCATTTCCTAAAATGTTTCAAGTAGGATAGGGAACCATATAATTTTAAATGCTTGGCTCTTACAATGCATTTAATATATTTTCCATGATAGCTTTTTTTTTATCAAGATTGCTCTCCATATTTCTTTATCTCCTATCCCAGGACAAGTGCACAGAGTGATTTTGCTTTGAGGTGGAAGTTTGGTCACAAGTCTTTATGCTCCCTGGATGTAGGGGGGGCAAGAGACACTATGGCTTGATGATGAAGACTGCTTTTACATGAAGGAAAATAAGGCAGTGCCAACAGAGCTGTCTGGGGACACCACTGGGCCCTGTGATGTGAGGGAGCAGCTCTGGCATTGATCTGAGTGAGTAAAGCAGCTCTGTTGCCCTGGGTTTCCAGGGGGAATTCAGATATCCTGCCTCTGCCTCTGTTATCTCTGCTGAGCAGTTTCTCAGTCTCTCTATGACAATAGTGTATCTCACCCTTAGATAGCTATTGAGGTGCTTTCATGTACTCTGAGGTTTAAACTGTGTGGGGCATTGTGGTTTGAGAAATCATGCATTATTATTTCTATTAGGTTCAATGAAGTGCTTGATAAGAGGTTTGCTCAAGAGAGTATCTCCGTGGCTGCTGCTTCCTGCTTTTAAGCTGAAGAAGCCATGCCACTGAGAAAGAAAGAACCTTTTGTAAAAAGATACAAAAGCTGGTAATGTCTGTGTTACCAGTTGTGCTTGGTCAGGTGAAATTTATAATTATTGATGAACTGGTTCTCCATAAAGGCTGCCTGACAGAGTGCAAAGAATGAAAGTGTGGTTTTATGAATTGATTAGGAACAAAGACATGAATCCACTTGTTAGTCATTACTCCTACTATCTTTCAATGACTTCTAAAACCAACATTCCTTATGAATGAAACCTTACCTTTTTTACTGCCTTGCTGTTCATATAACATCAGCATACTCACTTCCTGATTAAAGACCTGCTGTTTCAGACACAGTGATTACAAGAAAGAAATGCTTTTCTTGTTGTCTTTAGGAGGAATAGGAAAAACTATTCTACTGCATGATCATTGTTGTATGGTGTTTGAATCCTGGTAGTGTGCCCCAGCCAAACCATCTTTAGTTATTCTTACCAGAGCCCTCAGAGTGAGACCAGGCTGGAATGACCCTCACCAGCTTCACCTGGCCTTTTGGCCTCAGCTGCAGCAGATCAGCCCCAGGAGGGTTTTAAGCTCCAGCCTGAAGGTTCAGTCAGTTGGAAGAAGGGGGGGAGAGGTGGGACAGTCTCATAGCTGCTCACTGTCATTTGCTGTCTGGTTGTTTGGGTTTCCTGGAGTAACTTGGCTGCTGGTCATCCTGACTCTGCTTGTGTGGATCTGGAGCTACACCTGTTAGAGCCCTCAGGAATTCATCAAGGACTGAAAGGTAAACTGCCAAACTGGGAGAGAAGAAGCTGAAAAACAGAATGTTCCAACAACAAGGACTAGATAAAAAAGGACTGTGCTGCACCAGATTAAAACCAATTTTATTATCTGAAAAGTGCATGTGGAGCTCTTGGACAAAGTAGAGGGACCAATCAAGCAATGTGTAATCTTATGCACAGCAGTTGCAAAGTGTATATGAACTGTATTATGGATAAGTTGTTAAAGGTGTAAGTAAGTTGGATGTATAAGTAGAGTATTATCAATAAGTAAGTAAAATGTATAAGTACTGTGTTAGGTAAAAGTAGGTAAAATGTGTAAGTATAAGATAGGTAAGTGAAATGTATAAGTAGTGTACTAAGTAAAAATTGGAAGATGTGTGAGTTCCTGTATGATGCATATTTTCTAGAATTTTAAAGCTTCTGTGTAATTATAATGATTCGATGTTCTGAAGTGCTGAGTTCCCACAGATCATCCAGCTGAAATACCATCATCCAAGAACTCCAGAGTTGAGTCATATGTACTCCCCACATCCATTTGGTATTAGCTTTGTGAAGAAATGCACTGTTCTGCTGAAGTTCTTGCTTCTGTGGAGCAGAATTTGACACCTGGGTTTAGGGACTGCACTGAGTGCAGTGAATTACACTCATTTCTATTTATTGTTGTAGAGCTCTTTTCCCCTGTGCTGTTCTGCATTACACTTCCCACCTTCCCCCACCTTCCAGGGCAGGCTGTACAGATGTACAGATGCTGCACTGTTTACTGCTTCCTTTTTTTTTTTTTTTTTTTTTTTTTTTTTAGGAGGAATACTAGGGCTGATGCTGCTGAAAACACTGACACATAGCAAGGGAACTGATGCGTTAGTACGAGGAACTGGTATCTTCTGAGCTCTTTCCTCTGCTTTTCCTCAGAGAGAAAAGTGAATTAACCTCATGAAAGATGTGCTTAATTTCCTCATGGTATTTTCCATCAGGAATCTTGGAGTTCAAGCTTGTTTCATTCCTTTTAGAATTCTGGTTGAGCATATGGAAGCTCTTAGTAAAACTTGTGGTATCCTATGTTTTCTTCTTGTTTAGTATTAATTTAGCATTATGAATTTTGTTGCCACCTTAATGAAGTTTCAAAAGGAAAATTGGAAAATCAGCTAACTAACAAAAAGGAGGACTTTGCACCCATATGGATATTAAAAGTGATAGTTACCATTAAAAAAAGATCCACTTTACTTTAAAAAGCTTTTCCTCTCCCTTATGTTAAAATGGCCCTTATGAATGCTAACAATAAAAATAGCAAAAATATTTAAAAAGTAACTATTCATCCTGAAACAAAAGCAAGCATACATATGATCTGCAGAACTTTTAGTACTTGATGACCCCTGGCTGTGGACTGCATCTTTAAAAGGAAGGGTGCCTGTTCCCCTCCTTGCTGAGGCAGCGAAGGGTTTGTGTTTAGATTTGAATAAGAGCCCACTATATTGTACAATGGGGATCTTACTTTTCCTGCACTCATTTTTACTGCTGTTTTCTTGTGGTCCTCCAGATTGTCACTTGCATTCATTCTGTGTTTGAGCTGGGACATATGAGTGGTTTGGTTTTTGTTTTGTTTTGGCTTTTTTTCCTCTTCATAGCTTTATTTTATGGTTTTTTTGCATTCACATAGTTACAAGTGTTACAAGTAGGGTGGGGAAAGGAAAGCAGGTTTCTGACAAGCCATTGGCCTTGTTTTTATTTGATGAAACTCATAGCTAAAATCAGATCTGTCACTGATCTCAGCACTTTACTTAAAGCTGCTTGGGTTTCTTCACCACTGTTTTCATTCTCAGAATTGTAAATCAATATCCCTTGATCTAAACATAAAAGCCTGAAAGGATTATGTTGAGGATGTCTTCCCTTGTGCCTCAGTTCATTCAGTTCTACTGCTAAATTTGGTCCAAGGAAATCAAAAGAGGTACTGACTTGATATTTAATAGCTCTCCTCAAGACTGCCAGAAGGTAATTTCTGAGAAAGTTTGAAGTTTGAAACAAACTTTGCATTGTACTGGTCTATTATTGGCACTCCACTTAGCATATGCAAGTAGGTTTTTGAAAGCAGTGCATAATACCTGAACTAGGAACTCTAAATGCTTCTGCCTTAATTAAAATTGAATTGTCTGAGGAATAATAAAAAAAAATTCAAAAGAATATGGAAGAGGAAGAATTCTTGTTGAGGAATTCTGAGGAACAGATGTGTTTTGTCAGCTGTAACAATTTGGACCATATGGAGTAAACTGTAACTAAACTAAAACACAGTTGCCTCCAACTTTTACAAAATTTGAAAAAAATTTAAGCTTTTTGGTGTCTTGTTAGTTCACTTCTTAGTTCTGGTGCTCAATGGTGTGTCACTCTTAGTTGCTGTTACACAGTAAGAATTAGTGGTTTTTTCCAAGATGCCAGGAATCCTAATGTCAGCTGTTACAAACCTGTGCTTTCTTTTAATTGATTTTATAGGGCCACAATGAGGTTTGTATTCAGAATTTTGAAACATATTGGAAAATTAAAATGTATGGGAAACCCGAAATTGCTGTTTTGGTTGGGTTTAAAATAAATCTGGAGTAAACTGAGGAGACTTCTTGAAAAAGCAGAGCTTTTTCCTGTGTAACTTCTATTATAATGTGGTGACTTAGTCATTATTTAACTCATGTCCTCAGCATCTGAGCAGTAAGTGCTGTTATGTCTGGGACCTCGGCTCCTTGGGCAGAAGGATGCTTTGTTCAGACATCTTCTCACATCTGATGACCTTTTCACTTTTCCATAAGTAAAGTGGGACTCTTAAGATGATTCTTCCTATTGTCAGAGATATTTTATTATTATTTGTAGTATGTATACTTTTTCCTGGAACAGATCTCAGTTCTGTTTGAAGAAATTACTGGGTAAGTTCAAACAAGAGCCATAGTCCTGCTTATAACACAGAAATCCAGCGCTACCAGTGATGTGACAGTGGGTATGAGAGTGGGAATTACTGGAGCTGAAATGTTCAATGAGGTAAATAGAGCAATGCGAATCTCAAGGGCTTTTGAAATACAGAATATGCAAGGATGATTTTGAGAATGTGTTACATTGCTGCCTCCTCTCACACCATACACCAAACATCTTTTTCCTCTCTTCAGCTTCTAAAAATCAATTTGATGTGACTGGCTCCAGTTTGAAATTAGCATGATTTAATCTGTAATACAGGAAAGATCTCTCTCATGGAAAAGGCCCAAATGGGAAATCTAATGATAGCACATTCCCCAGGGAAAGCTGCCACCTTAGACTGTGTCCCTGTAGGAGGGAAAGTGAACAGCTGCAATATATCTTGTATAAAATGTGTGTGTGCATGTGTATGGTGATATGACCCAATACTTTGTGACAGCTCATTTTATTCTGGGTTCTTCACATGACAGATGAAATGATTTCTGAGATTATTCTTGGGTATAAGACCCAAAGTCAGTTCTGTTAATACTTGGACTGTTTGGCATAAAATACATTTAGGTATCTCATTTAAACATCCCTCTGGAAAAAAGCTCTGGAAATCAGAAGTGATTGAGTGGGTGAGCTGCAACTGTATTGCTTCTAGGCCCAGAAAAAAGGCAAATGTAAGGGGCTGATTTTCATTTCAAGTGTTGCATTTGAGGTGAAGTTTCATCCCAAGGCTTACATAACTAAACTAGGTTTTCCAGTAGTTGATTTAGCTCTGGTTTTACTTCCAAGTTAAATTAAGATAATTTCAATTTTGTGCTAGGGAGTGTAGGAAAAGTTTAAATATATCCTTGCTTTAGAACAAAAATGTACATTAATCATAACTAGTGATAAAATACTACTTGTCATTACAAGCCTTTATCACTTCTTAGGTTTAGAAATAGATCAGTTATATAATTTGACATACTGCTAAAAAACTATTGTACATGTATCTAAGCCTTAATTCAAAATAATTGATATGTTTATAATTTAATGTGAATGTAGAATATTTTAAAAATACATGCTACAATTAGTAAACTAAGGAAGAGAAATGTGTGTAATCTAAAGCTTGAAGAGGATTTGTTGCTTTTGTATTTGTTGTGTAGTAATAATGCAATTCTAATTATTCATTTAGAGAAAATACTGCTGAACTTTGGTGAAAATTTTTATCTCATTTTGAACATTCGGTGTGACTTTGTCTTACATTTTCAGGTTTCCAACAGGGCTGGTTTGCTTTCATTCAGGATTGAGGTCATTTTCTGTGTTTCCAGGATTACTGAAAGGTTGAACCTATTTCAATGATATATAGGATCTACAGAATAACAGTTTTGCAACTTATATGCTTAAGAGAGAGGGAATATGTCCAGAAAAATTCACTTAAATCATCTATCAAATGTGCCAGTGCAGCTGGTGGCTTTATTTCTCAGGAAAGCAGAGAGAGATGGAAGGGCATGAGGGGCTCTTTTATTGATTGCTTTCTGGAAAATTATTCCATGAGTTACTTTTGCAAAGAATGTAATTTTCCTGAGGTATAGCAGGAATAGTATGAAAAGCTTTGGGAGAAATAGTTCCCTGATTGATTTTTTTCTGATATGAAATGGTGTTTTCTCAGAACCAGAACTATATCAGCTCCACAAGTATCACTAGGGATGGGTGTGACTCCATGTGTTTGATAAAACTACAGGAAACTTTGGAAAGATCTTCTGGAAGGAAAAAAACGGAAATTGGAAAGAAGAGAGATTTTTACTTCTCAATGAACTGTTCATGTAATAACAAAGAGGACAAATAATTGTGGGATGTACTGCCCTGACTGACTTACAAGGCTACTTTCTTCTCCAGTTCTGTGATGAAAGCCTTGAAATTATACTAGTGCAGGTTATGATACTTTCAGCCTGTATTGTAATGTTGACTATTTTAAGATCTGAAGTCAAAGGCATTATCCTTCTTAAAACTGAAACTGGGACTTGTACAACTCTATCTGTTTTTCCACATCAAATTCTATGCATATAGCTGCCACTCTGTGATTCAGATATGGTTTCATCTCCCACAAGTGAAAACAGCTTAAAATACAAAACCAAAAATCTTAGTTTAGAAATTATATTATTTTTTGGATTTGTCTAATATTTAGCATTTTTCAGTATTACAGGAATATGATACGAGAATTGAACTTGAAAACGAAATTTATATAAATTTTTGTGGAAGACTAGCCTTTTATATTTAGGGAAGAAAAGCCATTTTTAAGAAGATAAAATACAAAAAGAAAAAAGAACTGTGTCCCTGCATATGACGAGTGAAAGGTCTAAAGTCTGAGGAAATTGGATATCACTCCGTTACTGTCAATCCTCATTGCTCACTGTCACACTGCAGAACAACATAGCTAATTTTTTCTGACTTGCAGAGTCTTATTGTACAGCCACACACTGACATCACTGACACTGGCATTACTGTACAGTATTTGTAAAAAAGTCGTGTTGCTGGAAAACCTTGCTTCAGTAGTCGAAGTGATGAAATCATGTTCTGAACTTAATTTTGATATGCTGTATTGTTTCTTAAAGTAATTGCAGACTTTATATGTATTTTTGTGTTAAAAAATTGAGACTGTATTGACAGGAGATGAATTGTTTTGTCTTCCTCCAGACTAAGAACCATATAATTTGAAGTTCACAAAGGCAGTGGTCTACAAGCCAGCAGAATTATAGATGAAGAACTTCTCTGTGGTGAGTAAACTGAGGCTTTCATACACTGGGCTTCTTGAGTGAATATTCTGTGGCACATTCCTCAAACAAGTAGAAATTACAAAGTATTAGTAATTGATTGAAACCTCAGAGAATTGCTGGTACACAAATAGTACTAAAAATGAAATATATATTTCTGTTTCACTACTTTAGCTGAAGTATTCCATTCTAGTGCAGACCTTTATTTTTCTTCTGGTTTGATCAATATTCTTGCATTTTACTGTCTTTTTTGATGTCTAATGCTATATATTGTAGATTCCTCCAACAATTTCTGTAGCTGATATCATGAAGCAATTTTTGCTTTCTTATGCTAAGAAAGCTCCTAATCCTTGACAAGCTTGTACCTGAGCATCCCACTGGTGCTGTATTTGCAGTTCTGAGCTGTGGTGTGCCACTTCAGACATTGACTGTGTAGGACCTCATCTGTTCTGGTCACAGCAAAGAGCTAAAGCCCATTTCTGCCCCATTGGATCAGTTCTCACTGGAGACTGTAACGTTGCTGGCATGAGGGTGCTCCTTGATGCAGCCCCTGGGCAGCCAGCTGGGAGAGAATTGCTGCAGGCAGAACAGGATTCTTCCCACAGGGCTCAGCCCTTGGTGACAGCTGGTAATGCAAAGCACTTCCTGAGCCAAGTGCAGGGGTTTAACTCTGGTCCTTTGCTCTCCTGCTAGGCACAGACACTGCTTCTCTAGAAAAGCAAAACCCAAGTATCTATTAGTGGTTGGGAAAATATGGAGCATTTTTCCTATGAATTTAGTCTTGGGGGGGTGCTGACTGTGTGGAGGAATAAATTAAAAGGAAACTAAAATTTAGGAAACTGTTTTACTGAGGTCTTGAGGAGTCACACAGCTGAATTTGTTTAGTGGAATAGATGGAAATAATCTGAAAATTATTTGGCATGCTGATATCACATTTTAAGTGATAAATTATTTTAAGGCTCTCTGGATAGTTGCCGAGGAAAAAAAAAACCCACAAATTCCAGTGAGATTTCCATGCTTAAATACTTCTGAACCAATATACTGCTTGGTAGCAAGAAAATGATGGCTGGAAAAACTGTTGCCCAAGTGAAGACATTTTCCTAATTCTCCTTCTAAAGGGAAGGTTGGAGCTGCAGTGGTTTTCTAGAACATACAGAACTTGTCTTGATGGATTAGGCACACTCTCTTGTGGCTTTTCTCCCTTGTAACTGCAGGAAAATGTTTTTGCTGTGCAGAAGCATTGAACAACTACGTCCTCCTCCAGGGAAAAGCAAAAAGACTTTACAGCAGAGTAGATTTTGCTCCTTAGTAGCTGTAATGAACTGAAGAGAGCTTGACAGTAAAAATTATATATGTGTGTATATATATATATGTTATATAATGTGCATGTCTGCATTACTGTGCGTGTATATAATATTTGCTACACATGTATATGTTTAGTAAATGCATATGTATTTATATGTACATATAGCTACATATGCACTGTGTGAGAGAAATCAGAAAGTGGTCTTTAATCTCTGTGGAAGAAATAGGAGAGAGTACCAGTATTTCCAATATATGTCTCATGGGGAGTATCACATGGCATGATTGTTGGTTAATAATGAATTTTCAATGTTTGTTCACCTTTCTTCAAGCAAAGGTAGGACTAATGTTAGAGCTATTATGTTCTTTAGATCTGTTCCTTTCTTTCCTCTGCTCTTTATTTTCTGCCCAAAGTTTGTTGCCCATCCAAAAAGCCTTTAGCTGGTACTCTCTGAATGCATTTGCACTCGGTTCAAAGGGTTTTGTATTTCTCTGGCAATGGTGCTTAAAATGAAGAGATCCAACACACCTTGTGATTGAGCACACTGCCAGCATAACAGATGGATGTGATTGTTGGCAGCCAAGAAGCTTTATGAAATATCAGTGTCAAATGGTTAGAGACAGCATTTAAAATCAAAAATATGTGTTAGATGCTCTGGGTTTGATGACATGGTGGAGCATAGTCTAACTGGGTTGACTGAGTTATTTTAAATATTAAAATACAATTCTTCTGTGTTACTTGCATAACCTTCAGCTGTGATATTTCTGTGACTTCAAGAGTTATATTTACTTTGGACTTAAAAAAATTGTGTTAGGAATAAGTTCAAAGGACTCAAACCTGTGCTGGTTTCTTAGACCACATTGTGTGTGATATGATGTGGTATCAGTATCATGTCATATATCCTGATCCTTTGCACACATCTAGATCATGTGGAATTCATTGCAGGCATTAATTTACTTTTCTCTTTTAATATCCCATATTTCTGAGTTTTCAAGTTATATTCTTTTATTTTAGCTCATTTAGTTATCTCGAGGTAGGTGACACTTTTGGGATATAACTGATGTACTACTCTTTTTCCCTCTTATCTTCCTCATGAAGAGAAATTATTTGGAGGTAGAAAACAGGGAAAATTAGGTATTTGGGAGGTCCAATGGGATGCTTGTCTGTATCCCTTAGTTCATAATTATCTTTGAAATAATGTTAAACCATACTGATTTTTATTAGGGTTTTCTGATCCAGAATCAAGTAAGTGCTTTAAAACATTTACACTAAATAATGAACAGTAGACTTCCTTTTTTGAAAATTATTTGGTTATCTTACTGAGTATGAAATGCATACTCAAAATAGCTGGGATCCTCTAGTTCATTATACTGCTCAGTATATTCCCATAAAGCCAAGTTCCTGCCTTTGATGTTAAGACATTAACATGTCTTTCTGATAATTGAATTCCAAGAGAGGTTTCTGTATCAGAGGGTGAGGAGTGTGATGGTATGTGGGAACTTGTGGTGTGTAATTTATCATCACATGGGGTTCACATCCAGATAAATGAAAGAGGGAAAGTTTTTATGAAGAAGTAGAAACAAGGTGTTCTGAAAAGAAGATTCACAGCTTATAAAATCACTGTAATGTGATAAATTAGCACATTAAATCCTGCCCCATTAATCAATTTTAAGCTAAACACAGATAGTGCAACTTCATGTTTAAAATTAATGTCTGAGGATATCTTTTTAAACCTGATATAGTTTCATTTCAGAAACTATCAGTATTATCCTCTGAAATCCAAAGAACTATTAAAGAGATAGGCAAGCCAGTAGATAGCAGGTTGAAGAGTCATTGAAAGCAGGCAGTTCCATATTCTTATCATAAATGTGCTGAAATGACAATAGAGAATGTCATGAGGATTTTAATGGAATTTCCTTCATCTTAAGGTTCAAGAAGGCTTCTGAGTTTGCATTTATTCTGGTTGTCAGGCATACTTAGGATGCCTGGAGATGAGAAATCATAAGACTACTTGAATATAAAGTACAAAGAGAAAGAATAATTTATAATGCAGTGTTGATGTTTCTGATTTTAAAACACCATCATGTCAATCCCCCTTTTTTCCCCCCATCATATTAATAAGAAAAGATATGTATTAAACCTCAAGAGAGTTTTACTTTAATGCAGGTTTCATAATATGCTTTGCTTATTCTGCAACTATCTAGATATTTTCATACCAGATATGATAATTAAATTATTTACTGGATGAAAGTGTATACTCAGCATTTTAAAAAATAATCAATTTCATACCCATCCAAAGGGGCAGATTCTAAGATGACATAGTAGAAAAACTTCACCAATGTCCACGTGGTTGTGCATATTTGCGAGATTCTTGCCTATTCTGTAAAGTAAGTTCAAATCTAGGATGTTTTTATATTACACTTGAACCATAAAACCCCCACATAATTTTTAGTTGTGTGTTTGTTTCTAGAGGCTCAGCCTGTCCCTCTTCTTCAAATATATGGAGAATTGGAGTTTGGTGTGGGAACAAGAGAGGTCGCCCTCAAACTGAGAAAGTAGTGACAATACATATCAGTGTACACATCCATACCCTGAGGTACTTGGGAGGGGCATTGTCAGGAAGAAAATTCCTCCTGTGCTTTTCCAGGGCTGCCTCCATTAATAAGCAAAGACACTTGCACTGAGAGCTGTGATAAGGTACTGGATAATTCCCAAAGCCAGGCCAACCTGTGACTGCAAACTTTAGGAGCTGATGCAATTGTAGGAATCTCCTGCTGATGCAATTGTAAGAATCTTTCAGGAAGTCAAGGTTTCAGACTTGCTCAAATACCTTCCAATGAGGTTTTGCAGCAAAACCCCTCTACTGCATTTCAGCTCTCGCTCTTTTCAGTGCTGCCCAATGCACACACTCTTTTCAGATGTTCTGTGACACCATATGCTCCCTCTCTTACTGAAATACTTTTATTTGATTTCAAGAAAAGCAGCAGAACAGAGCAGGTTGAAATGGTGTTCCTGTTTGGAAGTGGCAGAGCAGTATGTCAGTGTTCTGTAGGATGCTGTCTCTCAAATGAAAGTAAAGGAGAGTTTAATTTTTCCCATCTCCCATAATAAAACACAGTTTTCTTAATTTATAAAATAATTTAGATTAGTTTATAATTTTTCTATACTGCTTTTAGGGGGTAGGTCAAAATGTGCTAATTTTAGTTGAAAGGTTGAGGCTGCATCAGCAGAGATTAAAATGTTGAGATGCATCTTTGGAGTCATGGTACTGACAGATGAAGTAAGGAAGTGCTGGTGTAAAGCAGTGCAGGGCAGTGCATGGGATATGGATGCAATTCAGAGAGCTATAGATTTCAAAGGTGCTGCCAGGCTGAGTGAAGGACAGGTGCTGACAGGTAGCCTCAGCACTTAGTTCAGTGACTGCAGTGGATGGGTAAGACACAGTAAAGGGAAGGAGAGATTCAGGCTATTGGTGCAATTCCACAAGTGCTGGTAAAGGCTAATTTTTATTATTAGAAAGAGTGTCTGGAGTAGAACATTATATATATCATAACATATGAACTGCAAATACAAATGAGCTAGAATATGGTGTGAATTCAGAAAGACTCTATTAACACTAATCAATGACCTGAAGCTGGCATGTGCCACTTGAAAACAACCTTGTAGGTTGAGGTGGGAAAGGATCACTAAACTATGGATAAGTGATTAGAGCTGGGTTTTTGTTAAGGTTCAGCTAGCAGGGTCACCTAGAGATGTCTTGGTATTGATGATGAGGGGTCACTGGCTGCTGGTGGGACTGAGGGCTTGCATGGGGCAAAGGATGACATGTCCAGCTTGCCCAGCATGATCACTGGTGATAGCACTGACTACAGACTTCTGAGGTGGCATGTTAATGGGTGTTGGACACTGAGACAAGGTATTTCACTTCTTTTGTCATTCATCAAGGTGATGAGTAGCTGTCTTGTACAGGGCTGTGTATTCTTTGTTAAATAAAGACATGACTGCTCAGACATACACACTGCTATCCATGCATAGCAGCTGTTTTGGCAGTTACAGAAATTAAACACATTCAGCTGTGATTCCCTACATTAAATATTAAGTTAACCCTTTTTTTAATCAGTAGGTTTGCAAAAGGAAAATAAGACAAAAAGCTGTAGCACTTGGTGCTGATACAAAAGGAGATTGTGAAAGAAGAAAATTTAAAGAAACCGGGGAGGAGATGGAAATCAGAGATGACTGGGTTTACTCCTTCCTATTTGAAACCATTTGCTTTTTAGGGTCCAATTTTGTAAATCATGTTAGCATCTGCTTAACCCTAACCACAGTAATAGTCTCTTTGCTTTCAGTGTATTTACATGAGTAGAGATGTGCAAGAATCTGCAAAAGTAAAATAAAGGTAGGCATGGTGGTAATTGCATTCTTTCATTCAGTTATACTAATGCTGCATGTCCAAATCCAAACAAAATAGCACACATGAATACCATGGCAGTGATAAGCATTCTAATTCTTAAGTTTCCCACTGGGATTTAAATTAGAATCTGATTTGCAGACATCAAGGCTACATTCTGAAGGCAAGTCGAATCTTGCTGTAATTGCTCTGAGTCAGATTTGTTTCCTAAACCACCTCTTTCTCTAGCTGTGTTTATTTTAGGAAATAAAACTTATGTGGGATGGGAAGTGATCTGAAATATTACAAAATATTCCCTGTATCTGTAAGCATTCAGGACAAAGACAAATTAACTGTTTTGAAAAAAGCACAAGTACAATGGGAGTAGAAATGTAGTGTGTACATTGGACAGGGCTTTTTCATTGGAAAATCTATCACATATTTAGATGAGTTTTCATGTAACTTATTAACTACTTTTATACACCCCTATCTCAATGATTACTACATGCTTGTTTTCAGTAAAGGCTGTATTTTCCCTTCTGGCCATTGCTGCACTTCCAGCATCCATCAGTGGAAGCTCTGCCCTGTGTTTCAGATCTATTCTGCTTTAGCATTTGCCAAAATCTTGGCAGTGGTGGTAGTTCAGCAGGCAGAGGTCGTTGCTGGTCTCTCTAGTATAATCACACCACTTTTGTGTCTTTCCTAGATCCCTTCTCTCAGCCTCTCTCATTTCTGTTGAGGTGTATTCCTAAAAAAGACAGTCACTGGGATGTGGGGTGTTGTAAAAATTTGCCTTTAGGTACAGTGAGAGGCACATGAGCCCCTTGAGCAGACCATAGGTGAGCTCCTGCCCTGCAGGATCACCAGTCACCTTCTGTCTGAGAGACTTTGGGAGCTGCTGCTCAGACTGGGAAAGGTCACAGAGCTTCACAGCTTCTGAGGCCCTCCACTCTCTGGCACTCCTGAGTGCTCCTGCAATCCCTAACACTCCATCCCCCTCCTGTTCATGGTCTCAGTCTCCTCCCCTAAAATCTACATTCTGGCTTCCAGAGAAAATAGGTCTGTACATCAAGGTTAGGCTGAAGTCATGCTGCCCTCACAGTGGGAGCAGCCCCCAGTGTGCATCTGCAGGTCACTTTCTAAATGTTCCCATCTGTGTTGGTAAGGGTTAAATCCCCCTTTTCATGCTCTTGGGATTGACAGAAAACCTGAACTTTGTCTGAAGGAAACCAAGTTTTCCTGTCTTGATGTGGTACCTATGATACTTAAGTAACTAATTGCAATATGAGAGGTCCAGGCTAATTTGTCAGTTTTGACCAAAGATGTTAATATTCCTGCTATGTGGTTCTCGAGGATGCCTTAACCATGATGAGGAGATAGAGAAAAAGGAGAAAGGGAGAAGGTGAAGAATCTTCATGATGCTGAAATTTTTCCCCAAATAGTGGTACATACCTAGTAGTGGTACAATAAAAAATTAGAGGCCAAACCCAGGAAATTAACATTTTGGAAATGTTTCTAAGCATGTCTAATCCTTTCATATCCCTTGGAACAGCATTATGAAAATGAATTCAAACCCGGAACACCTTATGAAAATTAATTCAAGCTAGGCATATACGTGAAAAGCTGCTGAGCAATGCTACTGAAACTGAGTTACATTCTGGTATTCAGGTCTTTGGAGACCTGTACAGTGAGAAAATGATGTTTCTTTCTGGTAGGAGTAACTTCAGTGTTAAATGAAACCCCAGTGGAGATTTTAGGATAATTTGGGAACTGAGCTCTAAGTTTTCATGTAAATATTTCTGTGATTGCTTTTCTTGAACCTTGCCCCAATTTTTTAATGTCTTCTCGTCTAATGCAGCATGCACTTGAATAACTTCCTGTGACTCAAATTTGGAAGATTACTCCAAATAAAATAATTTAAAAAAACATTGCAGCAATATCAATGCCAGTAAGGGCAGTAGGATCCACACTATTTTAGATAGTTTTACTATTTATAGGATATTTTATAGTTTCACTAATTTTTAGTGAAAACTATTTATAGTTAAAATTATTCTACAATACTATTTATAGTTTTATTCATAATACTGTGAAATCTATGTGAGTTCTCTTTTTAGCTTCATTGGGTGATAGACCCCAGTCTATGACCCTTCTACCTCAGCTATATAAAGATATCTGAACCCATATAATTCCTGAAGCTGCAGTTAGGTATTTATCTTTTTTGTTTTGTTACTTTTGCGTTATGGCATCTTTGAGACGTTTAAAATCATACTGTTAAGCTAATTAAAAATAATGCAAATACTTGTCCCACCACATTGATTTTGAACAAAAGAAAACAGAGCATGATTAGTACTGAAAAACTGATAAGAAAGAATCAATAACACACACATCCCCACACACACCTTTAATGCTTAAGACTAAGCCTTAAATTGTAGCTTTTCTCTTGGAGGTTTCCTAGAGAACATTTGCTGAGGAAATTCTCACCTTCTCCTAAGGGCATCTCTCTTTTATCAGTATGGGGAAGAGTTTGGGGACTAATTTAAGTCTATATCATTCCCTTGTGAAATATCATATCACAACAGGACTGGTCAGAACTGTGGCCAGGTTAAGTTAGACCAATTAAACAGCAAAACATCAATCTGTCAGATTATACTTTAATTTGTGTCATTTTATGGTGTAGGATTAACACTGATGAATATAGTCTTTCTTTATGGTAAAATGTGATCTTTCCAAGCACATCTTAAAGAAATGTCTGTACATTCCAGTCTAATTAAAAACAACAGTTGTCCTAAGTAGGAAATATTCCTATTTGAAAGACCCATGTTTTACTACTTTTTATAAGTGCTTGTCTGAAACATTGAGTTCAACATATTCTTCTCAGGATAGCAGCACAGTTAAGCTGGAGATTCTTATTGTCTTGACTATGTATATTCAAAATGTTCAGAAGCATGTCCAGAATTTGTTGCTCAGGGAGTATATACTAAAAACCTTTGATTTTTTCAGTGGGATTCATGATGTATTGTATATTTCATAGGTTGGTAATACTGTAATATTTCTCAGACTGCTGTTCAGATGCTTCCATTGAGTGATGTGAATTGATGTCTAATTCTAGATCTTGATAACATTGTTCAGTCATTATTTAGTGCTGTGAGATGTAGAGAGCAAGCTGATTTATGCAGAGGCCTGTGGGATTAAGTATGTTTTAAGCAGAGCTTAAGTTTTGTGCTGGACTGCAGCATATGAGTGGATGTCATGTTGAATAAATGTAATAATTACAAAAAAGGAAACCTTTTTTCATGCTAGAAAGTCTTTAATCAAATCTCATTAACTTGGGATTTATTAAGACTCTGGAAATTAGGGAATTTTTCCAGTAGATTAAGAGCTGGTGAGTGGACAAATATTTTATAACATATGTATTGGAAAACTCTTAGTCTGGAGAGCTGCAATAATTATAGCAAGCTGCAATAATTATAGCAAGCATTTGGTTCTGTACAGTTCAGGAAAGTGGGTCTTTGGAATCATATTGGTATATGTCAATTGCTCAAATATTCCATCTGTCGTTTGTAAGTTTAATGCTGTTATTAGAAAATAAATTCTATTATTCCTGTTGGAAGGGTGATGCCATGTGTAACACTTCAAAGTGATTTCATATCCATGTGGTCATGTGGGACAGAACAGGAGGTGACCAGAGAATGGCACCAGATCTGAGAGAGGGAGAGGAAGTAGCAAGCTTTGTATGAGCCTGCTCGTAGCAGCCAGGTGGGCAGAACACAGCTGCAATGTGCCAGATACATCACCTTCCTTCTTATCAGTTCCTTTGGGCTTTCTTATCTTCTAGAGCACCTGTGCTTTCAACACACTCTCCTGGCAGTGTTTGCACCTTGCTGTGCTGATGTCGGGCTCCTCCCAACAGTTTGCTGCTCATTAGGATGAATTACCGTGATAGTGACTGGGAGCCTGAAAGGTGGAGCTGACATTGGCTGAAGTTCCCTCGATTTTACACAGCAAACGACAGCAAATAAAGGACGTCTTTAAAGCACCCCTAGAGCCGTTTTCATTCCTGTGACCATGAGATGCACGGTGTCTGTGCCCTGAGCCAGTGACCAGTCCGTGGTGAGGCAGAGACCTGGAGGGAATGAATTGAGAAAGTCGCAGCTTCATTTCTCACTGGTTTAATGAGGTTGGTGATAGACTTTGAAAGAGATCACTAGATTGATTTCTTGGCAAGCAGCCACTGCAGAATTTCTCATTAGAATGTCTCTTTCAGTCTCTCCTAAATTATGGTGACTGGATAGCCCAAGTCTGTCTAGGACTGAGAAGAAAAGAAATCAACCTTTATTTTTATTTAGGACATAGTAAAATGAGCAATTTAGAATATACACTTTATTTATGTCTAGGTACTGGTAGTTCTTATTCATATATTATTTAGGTCCATGATTTTTGTTGCTGCTTGTACAATAGCGCAAATTTTAAAAGATCTTGTTAAATTTTTTTCCTTTAAAAAGGTAGTGAGAAGACAGAATTTGGTGAAGTTCAAAAGCATGAGATCAGACCTTAAATTAGGTCTTACTCTCTTTCTCCCCATTTTACATTAAAATAAATATATTGTAGAAGAAATAAAATATACCTAGGTAGTTTCTATTACTGCATTTCCCTGATTACTTAATATTTCACCATAGCACTGCAACCTAAGAGTTGAAAATGCAATTTATGATTTAAGAAGTCATCCAGTATCATGTTAAAAACATAAACCTATAAAAATTGGGACATCTCAGCTATTTGGAAGTTTGCAACATGTGCAAATATTACTCTAGCTCTCCCTGTTTGCCTGTGGGCAATTTGTTGAAGTTGCACGAAGTTGATTGTCTAGTTTGTTCAAGTGCATTCTCTCCGTGGGGATGCAAAACTGCTAGCACCAGATTTATAATATGAATGCTCACAAAAATATTGTAAACTCATATTTTCCACTGCATTTACCCACCACTTAGGGGGAAGAAGTGGAATCCTGAAGTGAAGTAATTCTAAAAATCTTTTGCAAATAATTTCTAATGTTAATTTAAACTTTATTGCACTGCAGTACCTGTCCACAGTCTGAATGGCTACCAAAGTGTATAAAGGTCATGCAAGCAGAATTCAATCACCACTGTACCTCTGTCTTATGCTCTTACCTAAGGATGCATTCCTTGGTCGTTTGCCCATTATTAAAAACAAAGTGCCCAGCTGAATGTAACTCTGTTTTCACTGGTACTGCCTTCTAACAGTAAATGACTTTTGGCTCGTTTACAACTGCAGCCCCACACACTTCATGAATATTTGTTAAAAGAGCAAGATTATTCATGGAAAGTAAACATAGAAAAGAGATAAACTTAATATAAGGATCAAAACACACTGGTGGAATTTCAATGCTATCACCAACACAACTACCATAGAAACTTTGTTACTGTGTTTTTCAAATATTCGTTATCGTTTCTTTTTCCGTTCTGTTTTCTAAAGGCTCAATTTTTAGGAGATATAAAGCATTTGGCTGGGAGCCCTTCTAGGGATAAGGGAGAAGAACTGAAGGTCATGTATAGTGAACTTTTAGACTACTTTTCCACTAGAAACAATTCCCAGTGAAGTAAAGACATTTAAATGGGGTATGGGTGTTTTGTTTGCTTTTTTAAAAAATTCTCTTGGTGGTTCTCTCTTAGAAGGTACCATTTAACTGATCTGTTTGATTTCAGATAAAGAGTAGCAAAAATGTCAAAAAAAGAATGTCACCATGTGTATCTCTAGAAAGGACAGAGCAGAAAAGACATATTGTGTTTTTAAAGAAATAGAGTGTACGCTGTTTTTCTGGTGTATCCTTCTAAACTTGTTACATCTCCAGCTTTGGATTCCCCCAAGGGAGAGTAGAATTTCTCTTTTGTTCTGTAACCCCTCACAAGACTATAGATATGTGGGCCAGAGATATTTGTTTTCTGATTTGATTCATGGCTCATGTTAACTGGTTCTTCAAATGCCCTTGTTTAAATACTTGGTAGAAGAACAGTCTTTATTAGGTAAACATTATTTATGAAAAGGTGCAACAATTTTGTTGTATTTTGGAGCTTTTTGTTGTTCTCATCCTTGAGTCCCCTGCTGTTCCTTTATGCCTACCTGAAATCATGATAAAATACAGCAGTTACTGTTAGTATTTCAGCAGGTAATGTGGCTGCTACCTCAACAGCTAAAAATATACCAGTCTCTGAAGGGTTTAAAAGTTGAGCTGAAATGCAATTAATGCTGTAGAGCTCTGTTGTATTTTTTATCATCACAGATTAAGGTCAGGGGGAAAAATGCTAGCAGGAAAAAGTACCTCAAATATTTCAGAGGAGGAGGGCCCGCTGTCCTGTGGCATTGACCCTGTGTTGGTTACAGCTGACACCAGGAAAGCTGAGAGGGTCCCCCAGCTCTCTTCTGTGGCATTGGGGCTGACTGCACTTTATAGCATTTAATTCCCCTTGCTGCTAAAAGGAGAAAATTCACTGAATGGCTGTTATGGCTATAGCCTTAGCTGTATGTTCAGTTTGTTCAGGACTAGAAAGTCGGTTGAATGGGACTTTATATTAACTGTTTAGGTTTTGGGAATGTGGGGTATTTCAGTAACAACTCACTTTAGTGTAAACTAAGCTCTCTCTTCCCTCCCACTTGTAAGCTTTGAGAGCATAAGCCATGCTTTTATTCTGTTTTATGAACAAAAAGGGTGTTAATCCATGTCTTATGCTGCTCATCTCTACCCTAGTACACCTCAGCAGAGATGGGTAAGTGGTTCCTTGATAATAAACAGATTATATGATAATCTATTTGGGGGGAGTGGGGTGGGGTCTTGATGTTTGTTTTTTTCCTTTAAGCAGCTCTTAAGAAACATACAGCATCAAAGACAATCTTTTAATAGCTAATCCTTCCCATGATCCATTTGAAAATTGAACTGTTTGAAGTGTTCCTGTAGTGGTGTTTTATAAAATAATCAGTGAGGGCTTGTTTTGAAGCCAGCTTTCTTTTTTTCTTATCTGTATTAATCTTGGTACATTCACCACCTTGATATGTGATATGCTAATATGTAGCTAATTCTAAATGAATCTTCATATCTCTTTCTGTTGGTATAAACAAGACAATTCCATTTTGGTTTTTTTGGTCTCTCACCTAACCTCAACCATTTGTTCTACTGTTTTGAAGTACTTATTTTTCTCTGTGACATTCAAGAACAAAAGATAGGTCTTTCCATGCTTCACTGCACAGCTCTTAGGTTTATCTTCATATTTTTGATGGACAGTGACTATATTTTATTGATCCCTACTCCACAGTCATTGTTAAGCATCTCTGGAACTGGAATACTTTGTCCTCTAAAATAGAAAGTCTAATTTTAGAAGTTGTTTTTCCAGTCCATTTACAGAAGTGGAGTTTCATAATGTAAGTATGTTCTTTATATTTTTAGTGAGAATTAAACCAGTGGATGCTACACTATTGTTTTTCTTCAGTAGAGAAGCAGGCTGTCACTGGAGAGTAATTTAACAGCATTTTTCTGGCTGACTATGATTGCAAGAAAAATGGAGATATCCAGCAAATCTTGCAGTGGTGTTAGCTCTGAATTTTGCTTCTGATCACAATGTCTAAATACTGGTATTATTATGAGTTTTTACATTCAGAAGAGCTAATCATGCTACCCTCTGTAGCTGGGCATATACTGTGCACTGACTGTGCCAAAGTGTAATTAGAACACTGACTGGGCTGCAGAACTGCAGGAATTTCTCTTTCAAGTGGGGAAGAGATTCCATTTCTTTGGAAATGTTCCTGCAAACCATGGTATTTAAAGGGTTTTCTTAATTTGCTGCTATGTCACCACTGCTTTGTTTCAGAAGAGCCTGGGGACAACCTTTTAAATAGCTTGAGTGCAAAACCCATCCCTTTTACTTTTCTGTTTACTCACCTTTGCATATTGATGGGGTTTTTTGTTTGTTCACAGTATTTGCAAGACATCATATAAGTATTTCTTGCTTCCTTTTCAAAATCTGAGCCTCAATATAATTTGTTTGCAATTGCAATCTGTAAACCTAAACCCTAGCAGTTGTTTTAACTGAAGGTTGTGACACTGTAGGTTGTTCCCTCTGCAGAAATTTCCTTCCTTTGCACTTGGTCTTCCTTGGTCTTCTGGAAGAAGTAATATATTTTATTTTGCGTCAATCACCACGATTCCATTATTGAAATAAATTGCCCTTATTAACCTTAGGTTCATTTTCTTCTCTTCCTGGCTTGTCTTTTCTAGTGTTCATTCTCAAGTATAACTAAAAAAATGAATGAAACAGATGGAAGTAAAGATGGAGGGAGATACTCTACCTATGTGATGATTCCTGATGCAGTTTTCATCATGCTAATAGTAATTTTTCATGCCAAATCATGTGGTGCATAGTTTGTTTCATCCTCACTGTTAATAAAGTTCTCTTTGTTTTGCAAGTCATTCTGAACAATTAATACTTATTTTTTTAAAAGAGAAATTAAGAAAAATCAATATTCTATTGTGCTTATCTGCAGATAATTAATTTCTGTGAAACAAAGTTACTAGATACAAGTTTTTTGGTTTTTTAAATGGAGTTAAATGCAAAATTTAATATTAATCTCTATTAAACTCTCAAATGAACAAACTGCTGTAGAACTACAAACTGCTATTCTTCTAAAATTGAAATAAACATACATCTATTTTTATAAGTGGTTGGTAGTCATTTTAATACTAAAAGGCACTCTAATTTAATAGGGAAACTCACTCTAGTATTGTTAAAACAGCACTATGAGTTTGTCATATGTAACAAACATTTCCTCACACAGTTCCCAATAGTGTGGGTATTTCTATTCTCTATCATGACAGAGGTTTAAAAAAACACATTTGGATTGATGCTTCACCTCCCTCTGAAATGGCAAAGCCAAACATTTAATGTAAAGTTTTGCAAGTTGACTGTCTCTGTGGCTGGTACAGATGCTAAAGAGAATCCCACCAACAATTTTTTTTTTCATAGATGCATAGAAATAGTAACAAGGGTTTTGTCTGAGATTTATCTGGATGCCTTTACTATCAATTATAGAAATCAATACACAACAAAACCCCTCTCAGTATGAAATAATTTTCCCTATATATGTGCTTTTTACAGAACATGTCTTCCATGACAAATGGTGTAAATGTATGTGCTTTGCTGAATGCTGTGGAAGAGTAGAGACTATTGTTTTGGATATGGTGAGGTTTGTAAAGAGTTTTATCACCACTCTTAACTGGCCAGGAGTATTCTAAGGGGAAGGAAGAGTTTATTCCTCACCACCAATGTTTGTAGTTATTTACCTGTCTCAAGGAATGGCAACTAAAAGTAGAATCATGGGGGGATGTGATAGAAGGGCCTGCCTTTCTAAGCTGCTGGATATTGGTGCTTGTGAAGTTAGTGGGGAAGTACCCTGCAACTTTCTTTGGGAGTAGAGTTTATCTGGTTTTAAAAGTCTGCAGTAAAGGCAAGGAGATAGTGGGTGTTTTTGAGGGCAATGAGTGTGGCAGAGCAGTTAAGGGAGCTCTACCTGCCATGCACCCCCTGTGACAGGGAGTGCCCAACACGGGAGATGCTGGGGGCAGCTGGGGCTGCAGCTGGCTGGAGACTGAAAGGTTCTTTAATCCAGATAAGTCTGGTCTAAGGCCTCAGACTGTGCCTAGCCCTGTATGTGCTTTCATCACAGCCTTCTCGTTTCTCTGCCTGTCTTTTAATTTTCTCTGTATCTACTGCATTTCCCCTGCTCCCACCAAACTTTACTGCTTACATTGTTCAATCAGGACATCAAATATTAAAGGTGCAGCTTGAGATAAATAAAATCATTCATGCTGTTTATGTTGGCTTGGCATCAATAGCTGGCTAAAGAATACTTTTCTGAGAACTTTGTTGCCATCAATTGATGAAGCTGCTGTGTGCAGCAGGGTGTTGATGGGTTAGGTTACTTTATGTGAGTGGAGGCTTTTTGATTTGGGAGTCATAAAAAAAATCACACCCGTTTCAACTCCAGCTAAAACAAGAAAAATCTCTTTTTTTTGAGTAATAGAAAGGGACAAGATCAGAAAAAAAAAAAGACAGAAAACCTAAAGATTTGGTGCCTGGATATTGCAAGTAGTTTGAACACCAAGTGAATATTATGGAAATTGTGCTAACTCTCACATTATCTGATGAGACGATTTAAGTTTATTCAGACAGCAATGAACAAATTGAAAAATTAAGATGACAAATTAAAATCGGTTAGTTGTTCTTTAATGAAAGAAGTATGCTAAGATCAAAGTAAAATCTCGAAAGGGAAGTTAAAAGGTTAGCCATACATCAATAATTCAATGCTCCTTGAGATTACTTTCATCATAGTAATTTTAAAGAGCTTTAGTCTGTGTCTTCATGTTCATCACTGAATCCATGTGGAGTCTTTAAGTTGTGATACAGGTGGGCAGATAGGCAAAATATAGCATTTTTATCAGTTTGGTCCTTCTGCTGCCTGCAAGAGACAGTTTATTAAAAATTCCAGGGCTTCAAAAAGAGCTCTAGGGCTTCCAGGGGCCACTGCTAGTCAGAGAAGGTGAAGCTGAAGGGATTAGCTAAGTAAGACACTGATATTCTGCCTAGAAGTGATCTCTGGAAAGAAGAACGAGGTGAAGGGGGCAACAGGAAAACTTAAGGACAGAGAGCAGCCTCAGGAGTAACTGGAACTCATCTTTTTATTCTAATTTATTTGGGGTATCATACTGGTGGTATGATACATACAACAAAACAAACTGACAGTGTTTCAATGATATCAAGGTGTCAGTATTTTGGAAGTCCAACTGTACCTAACTTTCTTGGATTATTGGGGAAAGCTGCATATTTATGCATGACAGTGGCTTTGTGTGTGTGTACACAGTGTGTGATATAATGTATAGACCTTTAATATGTAAGTATCAGGCAGCACTTTAAAATATCTTAATAATGTGTCAAAATGTATCCATAAAAAATTATGTTGCATTTTTCTCACTATAAATAGTGGTTATTGCATTTTAAGTGTTGTATTCTTACTTTCACCATTTTAGTGCCTAAATCAACAATTTTCCCATATTCTGGTGGCTTTCTGAGTTCCACACTATGAGTTATCATTTACTGTTTCTGAACTGTCAAAGTATGAAGTGAACACCAATCTTAGTTTGAGGAAGTTTTACCAACTGAAAAAGAATATACAGAAAAAATCTATGAAATCAATTAGAATATGTATCTGTGCTTGCATGCCCAGATGTCAATTTTGGTTTAATAAAGAATTGTCCATGTGTTAGGCAGCTGGCCATAGCAGTCCCTGCAGTTTAAAAGATTAAACTTACTGGGAACACATAGGCAAGACTGAAGTTGGGGGGTTTTGTGAATTAGTTGTTTTAATTGAGTTTATTTGTTGGTTTTTTGGGTTTTTTTGGGGGTTTTTTTGTTGTTTTTTTTTTTTTTTTGCACAAGTTAGTATGGGTTTTTTGACAGTTGTTCCATTGGAAATCACATAACTATTTCTAGCTCTAAAATGGAAATAGCAGTAGCAAAGAGCCATGCAAACAAGATTTACAAATATTTAGCCAGGAGAAAAACTTTCACAGTCAGCTATGGAAGAATTCAACACAAATCTTTGGTTTTTTTACACAGTTTTAGTTTTGGCCAGGATGATTTGTGTGGTTGTGTTTTGTGTTCCAGTAAGAATGGCTTTCATCAGTTTTGGATGTTGTCAAGTGTTTCCTCTGGGGTTGTTGGAATGACTGCGGTGTTTTCAGTGGGTATGTTGTACTTCTACAAATACACTCGCTGCAAACATGGAAGGCTGCAGGCTTGGAAGTAAAATCCTGAGAGAGAATAAAAATGCAAAAGACAGAAATACTTAACCTTGAAAAATTATTAAATGAGGTGCCAGTCATATTTGTGGAGTACTAGCAGGGGATCCTGGCAATGATTTATGAACTTTTCACATAATTATCATTGCTGTGGATTCTTTTTTCCCTCTATTCAATGCAACTCTTTATTTCCTTCATCCCACCTAGAATTCCTCCTCTGAACATGGTTTGGTGAGTCAGTGTATATTGTGTTTCAATAAGAAAAATGGCATGCTAAAGAAGAAAGAAAAATAATTTGAAAAAAAAACGCCCAAAGGATTTGAAAACCAAATTGTTTTAATCAAAATTGTTTCCACTTTTGCAATAAGAAGGAAGAGTAGCTTAGAAAGAAATGCTCTGCTTATGTTTGTGTTTGAAGACCATAATAATCAGTATTAATTTTGGACCATGCATTTGATCAGAAATGATCAACATAATGACTGACTTCTTAGTTGTCTGGTTTTAGCAAAAGGTATTGCAGATCCTGAGGCTTGTGTTTGTTCCTTTTCTCCCTTTTCACTAGGGTAGATATTTTTATGCTAGTTTTATGTGAATATTTTACTTTGAATTATGACACAATTTAATATTAAGAGTAGGTCAAATAAAACTCCATAAGAAACTTTGTTTGCTGGTAGAGATAGAGCCTTCATGTTCTCCCCTTCTTTTGCAGTGGCACAACACAAGGTCTCAGTTACCCTTCCTGGTTATTTAACATTCTTTCATACCACTATCCCAGGCCTCCCAACAGGGATAACTTACTTGGAACCACTCAATTCCTGTCCCCTTGGCAGTGCACAGCGTTTCAGCAGGCGTGCAGCACCTGCCCCTGGTGCTGCCCCGGGGAGCGCCAGCTTCGCAGTGGTCACTGCAGGCGTCCCCAGCTCTGCCTCACCCACCACTGCTGGCACACAGAACGGAGACACGCAGGTTGTCTTGCTTCTGCCCCGGTTTTATGCTAATTTCTAGTGGCTTTTAATCTTTTTCTTAGTTCCTGTAAATTTATTTTGTCCTAAATATAATAAAATAGGTAATACATAATCTATTCAAGTTCATGCGCTAAATTGTAGAAGGAAATCTTTCATGTGCTCTATAAACAATTCAAACAATATTGGTTTTGGTTTTTTTTTAAATTTGTAATCTACCTTTCCATTTAATACCTATCCCATTTTAACACTTTCCAGTTACTCTGTTTGAGGACTCTAACATGTATATCTTTTTCATCTTTGGCTGAAATTTTGCTGTGAATACTGTGCAGAGTTGTTACAGAAGTGTTTCAATTTGCTTGAATATGCAATATATACAAAGTCCTGGTGGGATTTGTAAATTATTGCCATAGAACAACTGTGAGATGCAGGAATAGTGGTGGAAAAAGAGAAACTAAAATCAGGATAATTGGAAGAAAAGGGTGCTGTGTAATCTTAATACTAGTTTCTACTATATCCCTGTATTTATAAGCTCTCCAAATGCCTTGTAGATCCCATGAGGGAGTGTTTGTGCATTGTGTGTGCAAGTATCCACCTTGCCACTACTGTCCATTACTCTTGGCATCCCTGTGAGGCAGATAAAATGTGTTTAACTAAGGAAGTGATCATCAACCATTGCAGCCCACCTATGCCAGGTGGTATGTGCCAGATGGCATTGCCCTGATGTGGGGAGTCTTCCAAATACCCAGCTCTGAAAGATGGGGGAGACATCAGTGACAGTGTTAGAATGATACAGTGCCCCTGAGAAAGTACTCCCAATACTGCATTTTTTAAGTATGTCTTGGATTGAATCTTTTCAGAGAATTTGTAGAAGTCAATTCCTTTTCTTCATATTTCTTAGAGAAGTGAAATCTCCTGTATGGTATAAAAAAGGCCATTCAGCTTCAAGTGTATAATTAGCTTTACTGCCTTCAGAACATTAAAATTACACACAGGTTCAATTACCTCAATGATTTAAGACTTTTGAATGTTTAACCACCAGGGAAGCATTTCCAACACTTATGGATCTTTGCTGGGCTGTGTGGAGTGATAGCACAGATGAGCACAAGACAGTACAGTTCACAAAAAGGACTGATAGATCATTAGGCTCTTTAAAAAGCAATAATTGCTTTAAGTGGTAAGCCCAAAAGCTTAATTGTCCTTGGATGTTCTGATCAATATTGCCAAAACCAATTGTTTCTTCAAGCAGCTTGAGCATAATGCTACAGCTGAGGTTGTTAGTGCAAAATAGAAACAAATATTATTCCACCTAAAGAAGAGAAAGATGGAAAAAATAGACAATTCTTGAAAATAATTTTTTCCTTAAATTTAGGGGAAAATACAGTTAATTCCAATGGCAACCAAATTCTTATAAGCTTTAAAAAATTGGTAAACAACAGTAAAGATGATAGACTGAGTGGATAGATATTTAATGAATTTTTGAAGGGAAGGGGGAAAGTGAGTTGAAGAGATGTGGTTTGTATCCAAAGAAACTTTACTACCGTGTTCTGGGGGATTTGATGCCATGTTTTTTTATTTTATGTCATTGAGTAGCTTTGCTGCAGAGGTGAACTCTTCATCTGAGCAGTCTCTTTGGTACTTGCTGAGCTGTTGCTGAGCTATCAACATCTGACATTCTCAGCATGGAGCCCTGATAGAAAAAGATCATAGCAGTGTAACTTCCTCCAGGCCTTGTTAGTGTGACCTGTTTATCCATCATTTTCTTCCTGCCATTTCATTCGGAAGTGACTTGTTGTTCTTAAGTTCCAATTTAATTATTTTATAATGTTAGCACTAAATGCATGCCCAGTCAACCCTAGAAGCATAACATGATGCTTTAAAACCATTAAAAATTAAACTGCTTTTCTGTTTCGGCTTTTCTAATTCCTGCAGACACTAGAAGTTTCAAACTACATTAATTATGCTTACTTTAATTGCAGCAGAGTTGCACATTTTTATGATGTTGCTGGAGTTCTCTCCATATTGAAGCTCCCTCACTTCAGCTTTCCCAGATAATTTAAATGATGTCAGATTAGAATATCAGCATCTCTTCTGTTTTCCTTTTTCTTCATTAGGATTGGTCAGAAATAATTCAGTTATGCTACAGAGTGATTTTGTTCCTTATTAATTGACCCCAAAACATTTTCCCACAAAAAAATTGACAGTCTTTTTGGAATGTGAATAAGGTGATATTATCTTAGTGAATTCACCTTTCATTTTTATTCTTGTGGAGTTCACTGTACACCTTTAGAGACATCTCCAGTGCAATTGTTAGTATAGTGAACTAGATTACAGTGAGAAGAGGTCAATTCAACATCTCTCTTTCCTATTTTGCCTACACAGTAATGCACACAATTCTGCTACTTCAGAAATCTCTAGAGTGTGATATAAACTTAGATTTAATGACTTGGAACCCGCTGTTTCAACTGATACTCTGACAAGCTCCTAGCCTGCTGTACCTTATGCAAGACTGGTTGCTTTTTATTTCAGACTATATGATATCACCAAAACATTTTTAATCACAAACTTCAAGGTAAAACTAGTGGATAAAGCAATTTCTTGAATTAGCATTCAAACCCACCAGAGTTTAACCTGTCCCACTGAAGTGTGCCTCAGTGTTTTATTAATTTCAGCTTTCAGTTCCTCTTAGGCTTCACTAGTTTTCTGGGAGGTATTTCTCTTCCTATGACACTTATTAATGCTTTATGATAACAAATGTGTGACATGCATCAGGAAAAGCAATTGATTTTGCAACTGAAGTCATTAAGCATGTTCTGTACTCAATGAGTTACAAGGAGCACACGGTGAGAAGTTGCCATGAATGTCAGTGTGTCAGAGCTGGATCTTGGTTGCCTATGTCTAATTGCAGATGTGTCCATGTGAACTATAGAAAATTATCCTTTTACTGAGATCTGAATGTTGTGGCTTTTTCTCTCAGTGCAGAGAGTCCTTGAGTAAGGCTGTGCTTCTTTATTAGTGCAGTCCAGCTAAATTCTGCAATAGCACAGGGTAAACTACTTTTAGTTTATGTGATTTAAAAAAAAAAAATCAGTTTCACTTGTCAGCAAAAGCAGGGCATGGGCTATATGTAGAATTCTTAAGCATTCTGATCTTATTTTGTTCCATCTTCTGGAACATATTTAAATCAGTGAAAAGTTCAGCTTAAAAAGAGATTTTGCAGTCTTTTTAGTAGAGATGATTCTGGGTTTGGGGCTACAGTCATTGATCATTAAAGTAACAGTTAAAATGAATACATTAAATAAACATGGTTAAAGCATTGTCTGGCTTTACACATTTAACTAATTAGTATGTCAATTAAAAATGGATTGATTTGTTTTTTAATTGCAGGACACTTAGCATATTTGTCTTTTCCCAGTAATTTACTAGTTAGGTATCTTCTCTTTGAATATTGTTTATTCAATAAATTTCAATACAAGTGGATTACTTTGGAAATACAAAGCCATGTTCCCCCTCAGAGCACTTTTCTGTGGAAACTGAATGCTGGCTTCTGTTCTGGAAAGCCTGTGACTGCCAAAACCATTCATGGATTTGGATTTCTCTCCTGACCAAACTAAGACTGCCTAGAAAATGGGGCAGCATCTGTAGGTGCCTTGCACAGCCTGTCTTTGGAAACTTGAGTTAAAATTAGCCTCTCCATGCCTGATGTTTTTTGACAAAGCCAGGAAGCCAGAAATTACAAGCATATGAGTTATGGTATGTTTTCTTTTTAAATTATAAAACTGAAATGCAGATTAATTCTGTTCTCCTTTTCCCTGTTTTTTGAGGGAATTTTTTGGTCATTCATACTCTAAGAAAGAAAACCAAACATTCTGATTTACAATAGTGTGGGTTCCAGTTCTCTAATTAATGTAAAAAGGCAAGCTTGCTTTCTAGGTTCAGGGTATATGGGATTATAATGCAATCATTTATGTTTGTGTGTCTGTTCAAATCTTTATTTTGGTCTACTTCTTGAACCTGGTAAGAAGCTGATATGAATTTTTAATATTATTTATTATAACATTAAGTTGAAAATTGAAATATAATTTGAGTTTCATTGTTGCTACTTGTAATCTGTTCAGGAATGTGTAACGAGTTTTAACACTTATTGGTAGCTCTGGTCTTGCTGACCTCACACACAATACTACTGTTATTAGAATGAATAAGGCCAGTAGCAGAAAATATATTACTCTTTAACTGTAGTATATTGGAAGTTACTGCAAGTGCCCAAATGTACAGTACCACAGTTTTATTTTTTCTTAAAGTTTTATGGAAGATCTGGCAGTACTAATGATGTATTATTCCAACATGCTTGGAATCTTAGGAAAATTATTTTTTTTTCTTATGTTCTACAATGCTACATTAAAAAGCCCTCCAACTCTCAAGAATCTTTCAAAGGCTTGAAAAAAAATGCACTTCAATAAGAAGTGATGTAACTGTTACATTAAGTAAGTCACTGTTAAATATCCTGTGTAAGTTGTATTCTCTCCCTTAACCTGTAAGATCAAGATAAGTAGTATCTGTTTTAGTAAATATGCCCCCTTTTATTGTGTTTTGCTTTCCAGATAGGTTTCAGCAAGGTTGATGTTGAGAAAATACTGCAACCAGGTATTAAGGGAGGTTAAGCATTTATTTTGGGTTTAAAAAAGGGAGATTTGGTTGCCATTCTGGTCAATCCAATCTTTAAATTACCCTGGATCTGGAGAATCTATTGATTTTTTTCGTTATTCACACTTGAGAGGTTCAGCACTTATTGCAGTGAATTTTGAAATGCAATCTCAAAGGATTAAAAATTTGCAAGTTTGGCCTCTAATTTTGACTGTAGCCATAAAAAATGCAAGACAGTGCAAAACTTGGGCATTGTAAATTCATAAACAATTCCTCTTTCCTGTGTCCTAGGACTGTAATTGTATGCTCTCAGCCCTTGTATGACCTTTCCCAAAATGCCAGCCAATATTTTTTTTTGGTAACAAGTTAACAGGCACGGTGAGCCTCCAGACACAGTGATTTTTGCAGCCCAACTGAGCCCCTCTCTGCAAATACCTGTCCCTGCTCTGCAGTGCAAGGATTTACAATACTGCACCACCTCCACCACCAAATCCTGTCCCAAGACTTCCTGACCATACTCGTATACCTTGAATTACTCCTGCAGTCTCACTTTCTGGAGCTGTTCTCTGATAACTCAGCTCCCAAATAACAAGCTCTGTGGGAGACTTATTACTGCATTTTGCTCCTTCTGGTAATCCAAACAATAAAATTATCTTCCAAATTAGACATTTACAGAATCATCCTAGAAATCTCCTTGGACTACATATTACCCCAAACATGCTTATGAATTTTTAAAATGTACTCTGGTGTTTTTCCAGTTTTTGGTTTTCCACTGACCTGGAAATTGTATGCGTATGTTCCTATTGTAGTTTTTCTTTTACACAAATAACATTGACATTTTCAGACTCTTTATCATGAAAATGCATTATGAATATTGTCCTTGATGTCCTTGCTGGCTGATCCAAGCTTGTTTCTTCTGCATATTATCTTATTTTCTTGCAGCTGTGAAACGTACACTAGAGCTTCTCATTCAGTGAAAAAGTCAGAGAATTGCATTTCCTTGTCAGGTTGCATTGCTTCAATCAGTGCAGCACAGATAAACCAATTTTCCTTCATTCTTTTAACTCTTGCCAAGCCAAGTTTGTAATGATTTTTGTGATGCAGCTCATCTTCAGGAATTAATTCACTTCCTTTTCCATTGGCAAGGGAGAAGACTTTTGCAAGCACCACTGACTTTGTGGACAGGTGATGGTATTGAATTTCTGCAGTGTCAGCAAGTGTTTTCTTTAGTCTTTGTAGGATCTGTAAGATTGCTCAGTAGGGTTACATTTGCCATGCCTTTGTTAATTTCCATTGCATTACAGAAACCTCCATCCTTTTCCTCACACATGGTACGAGGGCGGTGTAGCACTGGGTAGCCCGCCAGTATTTGAGGAAAGGTTTTTCAGAGAGGAAGGATTAGAGATTTTTGTGCTTTACAATCAGAGCTACTTATGGATGGGCTGGAGTTGTAGTATCACTTTTTATGGCTTTCACAGAATCGTGGAATCATTTACATTGGAAAAGTCCCTTAAGATCATGGATTCCAACCATTAACCTAATGCTACCAAGTCCACCAAGACTTTACAACACTTTTGCAATATCTCTCCATCAGAACTGTGATTTGATCTTTTCAGATGGCTCAGAGTATCTGGCTGATGTACACTGTGAATGTGGGAGATCACACTTGAATAGCTGAGTTCATTTTAAGCCGAAGATGATTTTCACTGGCTTGAGATAAATATTTTAATTTTGTGTAGAAGTTACACTCTCTGATGGAGACCTAAAATGTCAAATTTATGCCTCAAATGAATTATTTAGTCTGTACTGCTAGCATCTGAAAAGTTACAGTTTCAAGGGAAATCGGGAAAGTGTAAACAAGCAAGTAAACAAAATACTCAAAATACCTTTTTTTAAAAAAGAAAATTATCACCTCAAATTGTTTTCCTTTCATTTTCCTACTCCCTACAGGGCTCTTCTGACTGCCACAAGTCAAGTTACTTCTGTTTTCTCTATATGTTAAAAGACAGGCTTTTGTTCTGTGAACAAGAATTACATGTTTTGCTTTTGTTTGCTTGCTTTTTTCACCTTATGATGTAAAAAGCTCTTTTTCCTTAACTCAGCGAGTAGAGGGCTGAGTGTCTCTGTTGTGATGGACCCCTGGCTGGGTCCCTGCTATGGGACTCTGAGATAGTCCTTTGTCCAATGTTCAGGCAGCCCGGGCTCTGATCTGGTTGGTTGTTCATCCCAGCCCCGCCCTGGTATCCCCTTTCCCCCTCTAAGTGCCAAAACCAACTGCACACAGAGCCTCCCTCTCTTACTCTGTGGCCCCCTCTTGGTTACACGGGTTCTGTCCCTTGGGATGGGAGGAATAAATGATTCTAAGAACATAGCTGGGGGCTGAGCTGTATTTCATCTCTTTGCTTCGGGTGAGTAGCAAACAGCTGGCACTGGCTTACGTGGAGCTGCACAGCTGAGGGATATCTAAGCTTTCTGTAGATGGTTTGAGATATTCCAAGGTATATAGAGGCAAGCTTTACCACAGAAAATAGCAGTGTACCGAGGTTATTCATAACCAGATGTCTCAAAGACTCCAGGGTTTGCAAATTAACAGGTGCATATTTGCAAGAAATCCTTATGCATACAGGGCTGTATTTAACATGATCCTGTCATTTAAATCAAGATTACACAAGGAAATTCAGAGGATTATTTAAGTATCTGTTCAACTTTTTCCAAGTCCTTTGCTCTTTGTGGTATTTTATGATGTTCTGATAAATATAAAATTAGGAAAAAATTCACTCAACAGAGAAGACAGTGATTCTCATGACTGAACAGATCAACAAAAATGTCATAAGATTGTTGATACATACAGCAATCAATCATCAATGAAATTCTCTTTTCGAGGGATGAATTCTGATTAACCATTGTTTACAACTACTGGGCCTCCACCATCTTGTTTACTTTATTCCTGTGCTAAGAATAGCCAGGAGTGCTCAGAGTGGGACTGAAATTCCAGTTTGCTCTGCAAAAATAGTAGAACCAAGGACTGAAAATTACAAATAGGATAATTGTAAAATTTCACTAGGACTAAAGAAAACATTTAAATTTACACATGTATTATTAAAATATTCCTCTAATTGTGGTCAGATTTAATCACAGTATTATGTGTGTTGAAAATCAAGGGCCTGGAAGTCATATAATTATTTAAAATACAACTCTTCGCCAAAATAGCTTTCAGTTACATGATATTATTTAATATACATCCTGGAATATAGAAATGAACACAGACAAGGGAAAAGCAGCTATATTGCCCTCTTATCTGAAATATACACATTACTGTGTAATTAAATTAATCATTATAAACCCTCTAGAGTTTACTTACCCATCAGCATTTTTAGTATCCCATTCCTTTGTTACCCTTTAAGTTCTTTGTTTTGACATCAAGTGGCTAATGATGATTAATGAAAGTCACACTGCCAATTTTTAGATGCCTAGTTGAATCTGAAGTGTTGGTTCCCTTGAAATCAGAAGGCCATGCTGAATATGCAAAGTGAAAATTCAAGTTTAGTTGTCCCAGTAGAGAGAATAATGTTTTCTTTAATGGCATATAAATATATCCCCCATATTACTCTTTACTCAATTCCTTTTCATTTTTGGGTTCTGGCCACAGATTTTCCAGGGGGCTTTATTTAGGCATCTGTGATGAAGCCTGGAAAACTATCTGGAATATCTTATAATGCTATAGGTTTTTCTGAGGAAGATAATAAATAACTTTATTTTTTAACGGATGTTTGTTGCAAGCATTACTTAAGCTTCTTAAAAAGGCAATTTTATTTTTGTTTATACATTCCAGCCCAAATTATACTGGAGGCTGTTTCTACTACTAAGAGCATATTTACTAATATTTTGATTGAGGACATTTAAACTGAATGTTTTTTTCTTTATTACACTATTATAACTAAATGTTGTAAAAGTTTATACAGAGTCTCATATCTCTTTGAATTGTGGAAATACCTTGATTTTGCCATCATGGTGTCACATATCCTATTTATGTCACTGAGGGCGTAAAAATATTCTGAGGTTTTTAATTTGCTCATTTAATATACATTAATTATCCCAGCTAACAAGCATCACTTCTTTCACACAAGAGATTTATTAAAACTTAAAAATTAATTGCCTGTGACCTAGAAGGATATTGTATCTCTGTTGGCATGATGAGCACTATGGTTTTCAAACCATATTTTCTTTTTTAGCCTTTGTAATGTCAGCTGCTATTGATTAAAACAGGCTGGTGCTGCCAACTATCATACAGTGAGTGCAACAGCAGAGGATTATCAGGAAAATCATTAGGCTCCAGCAATCAAACACACAAGCGTACAAATTTACACCACTGGCTCTTAAAACACAGTTAATTTGTTCATGTTTTCCTAAGAGCAATTAACAGCAGGCAGGAGTTTTAATGAAATAAGCTGGTGATTCCCACAGGGACTATTTGTAATGAGCATTACTGAGCAGCAACAGCTTCCAAGTGTTTACATTAAGACATGATTAATAACAAAGCTGTTAAGCTCCACGTTAGGTAAAAGGAAGACCCAAATCAACGGATATTTCTACTAAAGTAATCATATCCACTGGCATATTCCCTGCCTAAGTATATTTTTGGAGAGGAGAGAGGTGGAATTTACCTATCCTAAATTTTTTTCATGCAGAATCAACAGAATTCAAGTCACTTCTTGCACGAATGTAGTTTTCAATAATGTTTATTAAAGTGGGATTGTGTTGAAACATTTAGAAGTTTCTATTAGTGTCTACTTATGAGTTACTTGGGGCTGTACAAATAAGCTGTTAAAGGAATTAACTTACTTTCTGTTAGGGTTAAACAAGATGTTAAACATGCCAGTGGAAATCAATTTTGAGAGTTCGTTATAAAAAACTGCCAAAAGTTTAATAACCAAATTCTTAATTTCTGCATGACTGAATATCAAATCAAACATGCTTTTTTCTAAAGAAAAGCGCCCCCAAAACCTGAAACCAAATAACAAATTTGACTGATGATCATGATTTTATGAAATACAAAATATCAGATTTTAGTTTTGTTGTGTTACCCTTTCTTCCAGGCTTCTTTGAGGTAAACAAAACCCTTGAGATGACAGCCTAGGATTTTTCCCTGTTTAGAGTTAAAAGAGTAATATGTGGTCTAAATCGTTATTTTATACAAGCAGGAACAACTGCACTGGCAGCTGTTCTAAAAGGGAGTTTAAAAAAATCTTCAGGAGCTCTTTAGGTGGAATAATTATCCAAAACATGAGAAACATTTTTGAGAAACTTGTACAAGAAAGTGAGATTTTTTAGAATCACCCAAGTGAATTAGAAGTAAACCCACCACTTGAAATCAAGGAAATTCATGCTTCTAAGGAATGTAAGTACTGACAGAAATCTGTATCACGATGAAATAAATCTCTGGATTTTTCAAAATATCATATCATTTTTCTACAAGACTCTTGAAAGTTCTATGAATTGTAGTGTGATATAATTTCATACTTACTGGTATCATTGAACTAAAACTGGTATTTGACTTGGCTTGCTTTGAAATGCTGTTGTAATTAAAATGCTCTGTTGTTTTGCAGTAACCTCTGTGAATGTCAGCCTTCTGACTGCGCGGCCTTGATGCTTTAGCACAGTCCTTGCCTTGCTGTTCACAGCATGGGGCCTTTAATCTGATTCACTGTGGCAAGTTTGGAAATCAGAAACAGTTGTGCTTATAGCTCCTGACTGAATAAACTAAATCTGCTGTTTTGATTGCACTTGTCTTACTGCAGTCCTTTAAAAGTGTGACACATTAAGTAAAAATGTACTGCCTTCGTTATGAATGCCCCCTCCCAAATCAACGTAATCAGAGAGTAATCAACATTTACATGCAGTGTCTTTCCAAATCAAAATTAATTCTCTTATTTCGGATTCACAGTTTTTTCTTTCTGGAATGCTTAAGCATCACGTTTACGTGAGGAAAATCAGTTTAATGTAATTTAGAGTTGTTTCTGTTGAATTCGTTAGGTATTCACTTGTGTTTAGGACAGGAGTTCTACCAGAGGCTGTTATTCCATGAGGAGAACAAGTAAGGCAGTGCAGATAGGAAGTGAAAAAGCATCTCTGCTCTGCACTGAGTTACACCAAGGAAAGAATTTGGCCAGGATGCAAAACTACTTTGTACTAATGCAGGCACACTGATGTGTGTACTAATACATAAATAGTCCAGTGGATCACTTGCCACTGATTTCTACTGAGATGAACTTAATGTTTACTAGAGTGGCACTTTTTTTTTACTGAAGTTGCCAATGACTGTGTTTTTTATTCTACTTCAGGCACTTAGGGAAAAAACCCCTAAACTTACAAAAAGTCATGAGATCATTCATATTTATAAAACTTTATAATATTGGGCTTAAGATTTGGTGACCTGATCTTTTCATAGAAAGAAGAACATAATATTTGTGTTGGTGGACAAGACCTTAATTTGAGGCTTTCTTGGGGAAAGATGGATGGTTCCCTCTACTAGGGCAGGTTACGTGAAGAAGGGGCCTGAAGTCATTAGAAGATTTAGTCAATTAATGCTTCAGACTTAGAAAGGTTTCAAATATCTTTTGAAATTATTCATATAGAGCTCTGCTTCATTAAAGATCCTGCATTTTCTTCTGATGGTGATAATTACACACAGCAGTGAAGTCCCTTCTCAAGCCTTTGGTAAGATAAATATGCCAGTTTCTTTGTAAGGCACTTAAAAAACAATATTTTTGTTGAGGCTACCTTCTTTCTAATCTTCTCTCTTTTCTAGTGATTGTTTTGCTAAAGCAATTGTAAGGGAGATTTTGCTCCTTCCAAATAAATCCAGCTGAATAATAATTGCTGTTCTCTAGCCTCGAGTTAGTCATTAATTCCAAAGCTATTACAATGCTGCTATAAAAGCATTACACATTTTTATCATACAAGTCAATTATTGTTGTAAACATTTGTACCCACAGATAAGATTATAATTTGGGAAAATATAGATTGATTTTGTGAATAGAATGAAATATCCTAAATATGAAGGGAAACTGATTTTTTTTAAAATACAGTGAATCCAAAAATGCATTCCATTTCAGTTTTTGCCGTGGTGAATATAGCACCGGAGAATTCACACTGCTTCTTTCTGGGTCTAATCCATAGGTTAGATCTGTAAGGAAATAATGCAAAACTGGTTTCCCATATAAACAAGTACAGCAGTGACTTTAGGAGAAGACCAAGTATTGTGAGATAAACACGTCTCTGATGTGATGGACTCAAAGGCTCCTTTAAGTCAGCTCTGGGCCACAGAACTCCAATCACATTCCCAAAGTGTTGGCATGCCACAGGCAGCAAAGCTTTCCTTCCAGCATCTTGCATGGACAGCATCATGCCCGGGGGTTTCAGAGCACACAAGTCTCTGTCAGCATAAGGACTATTCCAGCTGCAGAATGCAGTGGGTTTAGATACTTCGTTGCCATAAAATTAAAACAAAAAAAAAATTGACAACACTTCCATGTAGTTTGTTCTACATTAGAAAAAAAAAAGGCAGTTCTGGAGATCTTGGGTTAAACTGTGGGCATTAACAATTCTAAATCTGGTAAATCTTTTAAAACAGCCATTATAATCAACCAATGCCAATGTAATTAAGTAAAAAGACTGCAAATCATACATTAATTCTTCTTTTTAATTTTCAGCATCACTTCATCAAAAAAACCTCAACTACCTCTCAGCACATGTGTTGATATATTATGAACTTGCTATTTATGAAATTTTGCAAGAGTACTTACCTCTGATTACCCCATTTTCATTATATACATATTCAGATGTATAATTATAACAATTCAGAAGCAGTGTGTATAATAAAGTATTAAACACAAGACAGGTTTGAATTAGAAGTACAGGCATTTTGGGGTTTCTATTTTTTATTTCTATTCCTATTTTTAGGTATATATACTTTATATTGAGGTATTTATTTCTAGATATCTTTTTACTGAATTGATATTGTATATTCAGTATTATTTCCCCCCAATTCTGTATATGCACCAATCTATGTCTGACTAGAGGAAATCTATATTGCCACCTTATATTGCCTTTTTCATATTGCTGTCTATTAATAAAGATTTCTTTTTTCTGAAACCCTATAGTCTTCTCTAATATTTGTTATCTTATGCAACAATCTTTATTCTCTGTAAGTTGTTGTTAAGGGAGCTTTGATTTAGGTATTGATACTGTGACCAGTAATGTTCTGCAATGTATTTTGCTTCTTCCTGATAGTTCACAAATACCTTATTCCTTAAATATCCCAGTGAATCATGGTTAAATACACAGGTTAAACTGAAAAACATTTCAACAGCACATACTTGCATTTTTGTTAGTTTAGTTTGTTTTCATCCAAGTGGAAATGAAGAATTGCAGTTGTACTGAGTACACTCAAAAACTATAGCAGAACAAAACTCTCCCAGTGGAATATATCTTTTTATATAGCTTTTGAAATGTTGAGTTCCAGCGTGCTTATTGCTTCAATAAACACATCGTGTGCAGAGCTTTTCCTGCTGAACTCGCGTGAGTCGACTCGCGCTTTGTTCCCGGTCTCTGGAGGGGATGAGCGCTCAGGTTCCTGACAGAGGAGCCCTGCAGATGGCTTTGGGGGATTGCTGCATTGCTTCAGCTGCCACTCTGATCAGCTTTTTAACGTTTTCCTTGAAGATAGGCTGGAGCAGTTTGAAAGGCAAACAATTCTGGTAACTTCTGTGGGACAGGAGAGGTGGTGGGAGACCCAAACAACACCCCACCCCCCTGAAACTCCCAGCAGCTGATGACTGGAGGACAAAAGAAGTATTACAGTCAAGTTCTAGGTGTACAGTGAAATAATTACTTGCAGGTCAGTGAAAAATCCTGTAAGGTGACATTGTGTGTTGCTAATTGTGTGTGTCTTCAGGGGTAGTACTGTCACAGCAGAATGAAGAGCACAGTCTCAGCTGTGCTTTCTGATGAGAAATTTAGATAAGAAAACAAACAGTGAAGGGATTTGGAAAAATATCTGTAAATATCTGTGGTCAGCACTATGGGCAAATGACAGGGCCTGAGTTGGTAAGTGGGACTTCTACATGCACAGAAAGTAGTTTGCTGGTCATCTCATAGAAAATTTGAAATTCTTTTGAAATGAATGCTTTAAATGCCTATTTACCTTTTTCTGTTTACTTTTTTTTTTTCTCTCTAAGTTTTACATTTTGTATAATCCTGTCAAAGCAATTTAAAATTCTAATTTTATTATATTACCTCAGTTTCATCAAAGTATGTGTTAATAACATAATAATGTCCTGGTATGGATAATTCAAGTTCTCTGACAGGCTTCACTGTGTAATAACACCTCAGATTATTCATAGTCCCAGATTATCAATCACAGTAGAAATGAGAAAAGTTATTGCTAGCTAAACAAATGACCTTTATCTTGCAAATTACTAAATTACTAGAGTACCCTAATGCATGACTAGCCCTGAGGTTTGATTACTAACTTCAGTGTTGGTTAGAATCATGTTAAGATGAAGTTAACTACAATTTAAATAGGAAATCCCTAAATCTAGGTCCTAATGTAATTTTAGTTTAGCTGCTGCTCATACAGTTGCATATCTGAGATTATGCAGTTTAATACTTGCTCCTTCTTACAGTCAGTTCTACTGTAGGAAATCCAAGTTGTGACCTGAAAACCACATACAACTCTGTGCATTCCTGCTCTTTTCATGCCAGAATGATTCACAAATGTACAGCTTCCATGACAAGGAAAAATTTATTTTTTTTCTCTTTGCAATCCAGTTCCCTTACAATCTACTTGACAATCAGGACTTTTCTTCCTTCTCTTACTGGGCCATCTCCTGTCCAACCCACCCCAAGTGAAACTATCCATTGCTGCCTGCAGTTTGGATTACAGAGGTGGTAGCTCTCCTCTGCCTTCCCTTGAGCCATACCAAAGATACACAGAATGAGGATGAGCAGAGCCTGCTGGAGCCACAGAGAATTTGGGTAGGGAAATTTGGAGGAAAGAGATTGGAGATGAAAGCCCAGGTGTTAGGAGGTTAATAGGTAAGGAGGGAATTAACTGAGCGGGTAAGGAAGATTGAAACTGGGTGGAAACACCAAGAGGAGCGACAGAAAAGCAGTGCTACAAAGAAGGTTTTAATGGTGAAATGGAAATGGGCCTATGCCTACCATAATAGGTTATTTTCCTGAACCTAGAATAGAACTGAAGATTGTCAGATTTTTCCATGTCTGTCGTTGTTAGCAAATTGCTGGGAAGCCCAGTGATTGTCCCATGGAGCTCTGGTTTTCATCAATGTTAGTGAAAGTATGAGATACCATAGCTGTAAAAAACTGAGGGAGACACTGGTGAGGGGCTCAAAGATTTCAGGACTACTTATTGTCAGGGTGTATATTGTGCTGTCATCCCAGGCATTTTATAGTCCTATAAACACTTCACTTCCCAAGAAATGCTATTCTCCTTTAAAACACTATGTCAGTTTCTCATAAAGTGCCTGAACTTGTTATTCTGTGTTGTATGTTTTTTGTCACAGTGTTACCAAGTTTCCCTTTTGAGAGGAGGAAAACAAAATAAAACTTATTCAGGGAGATGGGAGCCATCTGCGCCTGTTCCAAAGAACACCAAGGGGATTTCACCACTTTTTAGGTTTTTTAATCAATGACAGATTGTGCCAAGTCAGGCACCCAGTAATTTTAGAAATGCCAGTTTCTGATTCATAAAGCCTTCTGAAAATTGGCTGTGTGAATATCTGGTGGTCCATATTCTTTTTGAAAACAAGTTCAGTGAACCTTTCCAAAGCAAACCATATGGATGTTTTAGCTGATCAGATACAAATCAAAAATAAACATTTGAGCAGCACATTTTAAAGGCAGTATACACCAATTACTATGGAAATAATTACTGCTAATTGCTAGACCTGAATAGGAATGGAATTTTATTTTGAGGAAGAAAATGATATTTTCTGCAGCTTTCTAAAATGGAAAAAAAATCATTTTACAGAATGAAATAAACTCCACAATTGCTCAGTCTTTCAGCTTGATACACTAAAAAAATTCTACTTTGTTTTTTACTTAAAAAAATATTCTATATGTTTTTCATATTTTAAAATGTATTTATTTTCAGTATATTATCATTTTTTTCTATTTGATGTATTTATACTGAAAGTAACTTTTTTCCATGTTGAAGAAGTTAGCTGGCATGACTTAGAGCTTTAGCACAAGGATTTTTCCATGCTTCTTCCCCAACTCCTTTTCTGAAATGAAGTATTGCTGAAATTAATACATTCTATCAACTGTTTTCCTTTTGTCAAAACTCCCACAACCCCCTGGAATTTGCTGGTAAGTTTAGCTTCTTTCTGTAGGAACCATATGCACAAGCAGTTCAAAGTTTTGATAATACAGAGGACATACCCCAGAACTTTATTCCAATACAGGCAATGCAGCTCTAGGTCTCTGTGCTGGAAGCATTTACTGCTGGGGGAAGTGTCCTGCTGCTCACAGTCTTTATACTGTCCATCACTCCATAGCAAATGGGCTTCTACACATTTCTCCTCAGTCAAGATGCATTTTCAGTATTCCAAAATGGGTTATTAAGCCGTCATCTTCCCATGTATAATGTTACTTATTAGTGTATTCTAACAGCAAAGGTGAAGTCTGGTTGGCTCCAAAGTACTATGGAAGATCCAAATGTGACAGAAAAGCTGCATGAACATAAGCAAGTAAAAATATTTTGCTCTTAGGAAGTGCTTGTTGTCTCTTGGCCCCAGAGTTTGTATCTAAGTGTTTGCATCTCTGTCCTGCAGTTGGGTGTTTTGGAGAGTAAAAGGACAAAGCAATTGCTCAGCATCAAACAGCACAACCTAGAGAAACCTCCTGATTTTCTGACTTAAAGCTGAGATAAAGTATGCTATTTTCTGTCTGATTAAAGTGATCATAATGAGCTTTATAAAGAGAAAGAATGGTGAATAAAGGGTTCAGCTGATAAGATAGGAAGCCAAAATTTCATACCAAATATGATGCAAATTGTGATGTTTTCATACTTTTTTATTTTCCCATCTGTTCTCATTGCTTATATCTGTCTTTCCCATATGTGACTGTAATAAGAACAGGAACAACCTTTCCCTTCCTCTTCGAAGGATTACTGTTTCAATGATATACATGAATGATTTGGTGTGAAAAGATGTACTGGAATTACCACAAGAAGGTATTTTCCTCCTAAGTTTTTAACCCTATATCATGGAGAAGTCAAGTTATTATACATTTAAATTATATTATTTTCTGGAGTTAAAACATGTTTAAGTTTTCCAGATTAAATTTCTCCCAGATGATAAATGTTAGTTGTTATTGCCAACTTATTTTAGCTCCTATAGCTGTCTTTTTTTCTATGTCTTGAACCTTCCAGCATAAACCTTTTGATCTTCCTTTACCAGGCTCCCTTTGAGCAAGCTCTCTGTCCTTTCCACCTGTAATACACACTTTATTTCTGGCAGTGCCAGCAGCCTTCCAATTCACTTGTTTCAGTCTGAGTTCAAATTGAACATGGATTACCATAATTGTGGTAGTACACTTAATCACTGCACTTATTCAAGATGCTGCAGCTGTGTTTGCTTTCCCTGAAGATTCCAACTGTTCTTTACAATTCCAGCGAGAAAACATAGTTTCAGACTTCACTAGTTTTAATATTAGTCAGGGAACTTCGTATGGGATTTTTTTGTCTACAGAAGTGCGCAGTATTTGGAGTTTCTTAGGGCTGCTTTGAGATTCTTGCTTGTAGATATATTTGAAAACAATCGAGAGCCACAGCTGCATCTTAAACATATGCAGGGTTTGGTATCCAGTATTGAAGTTCATTTTTTTCACTAGAAGAGTCCTAAAAATTCTACTGCCAGAGTACAAATTAGAAAACAAGCCCTCATATTCTAAGTGAATGCTCAGCTGGAAGTGAAAGCCAAGTGAAATCCTCTTCTTTTCATTCATTGTGACCTTTCATAAATATTCTGTAAACTCAGACCCCAAGCTCCACCTGTAGAAATTACTTTTGCAGTAAGGTGACATAACTATAATTAAGGACAGAAATGACTCTGCAATTTGTAATCCAATTCAGGTCCTCAGTGGGTATAAATTATCAGGCATTACCAACTTCAGTGGAGGTGTTCTTATTTATTCTTTGTACCTGACACAGTTCATAAGCCTGCCAATACTTGTTGAGGGAAGAGAAAACTTGGCTCACTTTCTCCTGGGCTCTTAAGGCTAGTGAAATTTTAAAATGTATTGTTTTCTCTTCAAGTAAAGGAAGGAGACAAGGAATATAAAGCAGAGAGTGGAACAGCTGAGTTGGAAGGTGACATTTAAACAAGATCATTTGTTCTAGTGGTTTTGTGTTTGTAAATTATCACATATTATGATCTAAAGTAGATGGCTAAAATTCTGATTGTAGGATAAATTCAGCACTGCTATTGTCAGAGTAATAATCTGCCAACAAGATGCTGCAGCAAGAATATCACCCACTGTTACTATCTGGAATAGCTGCCCTTTGCATTCTTCCTTTTTAGGTATTTTTCCCCCCCCTTTTTTTTGGTAACCACTGATTTTGCAGTCTTTAACTTAGCTGAATTTTTGTCTTACTGGTTTAGCACAAATGCATTTCACAAGGTACAAGCAATCTCACACCTTAGTTATGCTATATATTTGAAAGACTATATGCTGCAAAGAAATTATCCCATGAAAATGCATTTATGACTCTACAGAAAAAATTTGAAGATGAGCGTTGTTGGATGATAACAATTTGTGAAATCTGTGTTATAAAACCAGAGCCACTGTGTGATAATTCGATAGCAGGTCATCCTTTCTTCCCTGTGAGCAGGTCCCACTCCTTAGGTTTCCATTCAGTTGACAAGGTTCTGCAATGCCCATGCCACCTCCTTTCTCTGAAGTCCCTGTGAGCCTGATTCCTTTGTTCCTGGGTGGCAGCAGGAACCATCTGTAAAATCTGCAGTTTGGGGTGTTTCCTGTGACCTGTGTTCCCTAGACAGACACAGTAGGTGCTCTTCTTGCCCTGGTCCTTGCATGCTTCTGCTGAATCTTTTGCATAGGTTTAATATGCTCAAAACATTTTCGGGTGCACTTTTTTTCTGAGATTATAACAGCCCTTGTCAAACAATAAAAACAAAGCTTAATGTCATTTTGATTTTTCTCTTAGGATACTTAGTAATATTAAAGGCCTCTATTACGGAGAAATTTTCCAGCAATGTGTGAAAGAGCTAAATCAGAATGTGACCTTAAGTACAATTGTAGCAAAAGAACAGGCCATAAAAGTAGAGCAAATCCATCTTGGAATGACTGCAGTCTCTGATACCTGATCGTGCATGAAAGGTTGATTGATCTGCTGCTATTAAAAGGGAATACGCTGGGAAGGCCTATATAAAAAAAGTCAATGGCAGCAAAAAGCAGAGACATAGGGGAAGCTGGAATAGCTGCTGAATCCATAACAATGTCATGTATTTGATGTAACTGCCTAACTTGGAAGAGCAGGATTATAATGAAGAGGATATACATAAAAGAAGTAGGTAACATCCCATTAACTTTTAAGAAAAGATGAAAAAATAGATTGGCAGCCATGTGTCCAAATTACTGCCCAAAAGTTACAAGTCACAGACAAAAGCTCATGCAAGTCCACCTCAACATCTCAGCTGTGGCAGCTCTCCATACACATGCTCATAGCTCTCAGGAAACAGGGATGCAAACACACCTCTGCTTAAAAAGATGAGAGGAAAAAAAAGAAAAGAGGAGGAAGGTGTAAAATAATACATTTTAGGGGAACAATTAGCCACAAAGATAGCTATGATAAAGGCAAATATGATGCAAGAATGGATGAAGTGAGGCATTTCTAGAAATGTGGGTGCTTTGTTATAACACTCAACGTTAAAAAAGAAAAGCTTGAGACTAATATTGGCAAAAAAACAAATGGGCACTAACTGGTAACAAATAACTTCAGCCTGCTGATGAAAAAAATCTAATGTGTGGCAACTTCTGGCAGAAGAACCTTGCTGGAAAAGTAATCAAAATGTTGACATTTCTGGGGATTTTGACTTCTATTCTTTCCATGCTGGGTGTTAAACCTAGAGAGCAGAAGCAGTGGTTTCTTAGGGAAGTTTTGTTTGCTGAAGGAACTCGTGTGTGTGGTTATTTTGGCTTTTGACAAACATTGAATGAACTGAGAGGGTAACACTGCTTGTCTCCAAGAATGTAACTGTCACACCACAATAAGGCAAAGTTTATGCTGACATCATACCAAAAAATCCAACTTATTTTGAGAATAGCTGTGTGCCCTGAAATTGCCTCCTGATCACTGCCTCTCCTGAGCCTGAGTAGGTTAGAGAATTAGCCTTCATTTCTCATAGAAAGGCAAGTGCCAAGCTATGCATGGACCCAGTGCAGAGCCAGCTGGCACCAGACCTTTCTGACCTGCAGGCCTGATCTGGAAACAAGAGGAGCCAGTTCCAGAAAAAAAGAACTTGATTTTAAAGGAACTTTGTTGAAAATGAATCACAAACCAACTAGCTCACCATAAATATTTCATGAAAGATATACACAAGTAGTACAATTTTATGTTTCATTTGAAAAGAAAAGATACTTATTGCTGAAATGCTAATAAACTTTATGATGGGAAGAAATAGTAAAATGTGACACAGCTGTTAGGGCTAAATTGTCCCTGTGCTTTAGATGCTTACTTGAGAGGGAATGCATGTCTTTGTGTATCTTTTCTGAAAGTAGATTCTTTAGCAAAAATATGAGTGTTCCTGTTATTCATTTTGTAGTGATTAGCAGAAAGCTGTCATTTCACACATGTATTAAGTAGATGCACTTAATTTACTGTCCTCTTTCTAAGGTGAGCAATCTACTCTTTAACCTTGTTTATATTCTATGATTACATAAAAGAGTCTGATCATGTTTCGTCATGGGTTCTAGCTGCATAATTTCTTAAATATCTCCATTTTGCTTCATTCTTCTGTGCTTGACTTCCCTTTTTGACCTCATTAAAGCTGAAAACCTTAGCTTAAGAAGCATTTTGCAAAAAGATACGATTCCTCCTTTCTGTTTCTACCAACCCTTGACAATACGAGGAGCCACCGATTCTCTTCTTGCAGCACGTTACGTAATTGAGGTTGTGGAATCTCCTCTGGAGAAACTCAAACCCATCTGTCCACACCCCAGAGAAATGTGCTCTGGGGCACCTTCCTGAGTGGTGCCTTCTGCCCCTCCCCACTGTGGCTGTGATTCTGGGATAGCACAGCCTTGCCTGGGGCTGGGCCTCCTTGCTGCTGGTAAAAGTCTGTGCACCCAGCCCTGTCCTGTCAGGTACCTCTGGCATTTTTTGGCTGTATTTTTCTTTCTAGCAAATTGACCTACATGTTTATCAGTTACAATGCTGTCATTGATCACAAAGTCAACGTCTTTCTCTGAACCTTTCTTTGTGGGAGAGAATATCATGCTTGTGGAGAAAAAGAAAGTCTGAAAGTTTTGATGTCATACTGTTAGTCAGGTATGTATTATTGGCTCTACTTTTTTGGCTAAGAAAGTAAAGATATTTTGAAAATATAAAAAACTTCCCCCGAGGAGAGGAAAGTTGGTACCAAGTGTTAAATGTTTTATTGCAATAGTGAAATGCTTTGGCCTAGAAAAGAAGCTTTACTCAGTACTAAAAGCCATATAGTGAATTAACAAAGTGCCTTGGGTTGTTGTTCTTTTTCTGTTGTTTTTGTTTTGTTTTTTACATTAGAACATTTTCAACACAATTTCAGAATGCCAAAATTAAAATGCACTATCGAGTAGTTACAGTAAATGACCAAGACTTTTAAGGTAATGACTGGTGTGAGATACCTTTTCTCATAATTTTCATATTTAAGATAGTAATTACAAAGTATGTGAGCTCTCACAGAAGTAACTGTCAGTCTCAACATACATGAATATCTGAAGAAGTTAAAATGAATCATATTAAATCTAATAATTTCCTTACTCAGGGAACTCTGAATTAAAATTTTGAGCTGCATATCTATTTATGGATTAACAGATTAATGCTGTGTATTCAAGATCCAGCAGCATCTCTTAGACCCCAGCTTCACAGGGTTATAAAAAGAACATTTTCAGGAACTGATGAACTTTTGCATTACAGAAACGTTGTCCTTAGAGGTTTTCACTAGGTTTTATTTCAAGGGTCTGAAGGCAATATTAGAGAAAATGGATTTCCACCGAGTCATGATGGCACAATTATGATTTCGCTCCTGAAAAAGAGAGACCTGAATGATATCAGGAATTTGCACAAGGCACATTTCTCTGCTCTCCATAAAATAAGTAATTTGACTTGGAGATCTAGCAAAGCTTATGAAAGCCATAATTTGCTGGGCATTTCTCTTTGCCATATTACATTTCCACTTCTGATATTTTGTTTTAATATAAGGGTTTCTGCAACACTATACATTTGTTTTGATATTTATCTGATTATTCCAGATCAGGCAAAATGACTCATTACATTAGTAATACAACGCTTTCCAAAAGTTGTTTTTAAAGGGAAAGGTACATTGAAATGAAATTGATATCAATGTTTGAGACAAAAAGTCCATAAAAATTGCAAGTGTCATGTCAAAAGTGCAAAACCAAATTATATTTATCTTTCTATTTTACAGTTCTCATGTCAGCATGTACAGGGTTAATGTGAACAATAATGTCCTAAGATTTTTGTTCCTTATGCTGCCATAATTGAATGAAAACCCTAGCTAGATATGTAGGCAAGAAGGGACACAATGCTGCAGAGTATTGGAATAATTTCAGGACTGAGAAGACAAAACCAGCACTTTGCAGAGATGGGACAGAAGTCACCAGGCAGTGAAACAAGGAGGCTTCCTTTTGTGAGAACATCGGAATGTTAGCAAGAGTTGTGGCTTCTGCAGGGGCAAGAAAATAGGTTATGGATTTTTCTGGGTGGATGGGGGGGACCCCAAGCAAACACCCAAAACAAAAGAAAAACCTTTTGTATACTTTTCTCCTGCTACTTACCACAAATGACATAAAGTGGGGCAAGTCTGTAAAAACAATATGTGATTCACAAGCTGGATGCAAAGTACTTTAGATCTCAAGGCAACTAAGAGCAAAATAACTGGATGTTATGAAGAAATTTGAGAAGCAGGAGGAGAATGGAAACTGAGCAAATCACCATTTTCCTTATAATGACAGAATTCTGATATGAAATAATTTGTGGCAAAATTTATGTTCTTAGTTTGATTCAAGACACCCCTCACTCTCACAAGGGTTAGCTGACCTAGGTTATTGCCTTCTCAGGAAACTTTTGTCTCTTTATTGCAAGGTCTTATAATTGAGAGCAAAGTCTTGCCCCCAGATTGAGTATTTTATCCACATATACTTGACATTTTAAAGAATCCTTCTACATTTCTGGAAATAACAGGAGGGCTTTTCTTGAAAATTAGTTACATTTTTGGGGTAGTTACTAGTTATTTATCAGTGTAAATAACTTCATGCAGAATGTAGATCTTTATGGATGTGTTAGTTGAGAGAGAGGAGGACAAAATGGTTTTAAAATACTGAGATTGTTGGCAACAGAAATATGGGCTCAATTTCCTTGCTAATAATGTAAGAACAAAGGGAAGTAAAGGCTACTGATCTTTTAGTGAGCATCTACCATCTCTTTGTAAGGCTAAATTAGTCTAATATATGTATTATACTGGTAGGTATGTCAAGAAGAGAAAAAGGAAAAATACACTTGTGGACAATCTCTGACAAGGTAACTGAGGAGAGTTCTCCAATTCATCTGTTGTTATCCAAGCCTTGCTGTACCTTCTGCCTTAGAAGCCCTCAACTCTGCTCTCTGATGTGGCTCATCACCACATAGACCTTCCAGCTAGCACGGCAAATGAAAAAGGCAATTCTATCTTCTCTGATAAATAATTTTCAAGCAAGGTTTGTAAGGAGTCACAGTGTCATTTCTCAGGTGAAGCATCTGAAGGGTTTGTTTTGAATAATAAACCTGCAGCAGATGAGTGTTCTTTCGTGTGTTCCAGTGGCAGGGCTGAAAACTCCTGTGTCATTTCAGCTAGATGAGCTGCTACAGACAAATGTTCACCTCTCCCTGTAGGCTCTGGCTTTTATTTACCTTTAGGCCACTAAGGCTGCAATAGCTCTATGATAAGAATTTCAAGAGAAACATATTATATAACCATATAACCATCTAATCAACCCCACGTTGAAGGACAGCTTTTAAAAAACTTCAAAATATTAATAATGCAAATAATTTTGATAAATTACTACAGGTGTCCTCTTTGAATTAGGTTCAGATAGAAAAGGTAAAACTGAAAAAGACATGAAAGACAATTATGCAAACAGATCATTAGAGGCTGCAATCAGGTAAATATATTAATTCATGTCCTATGACTTTGAACAGAAGTGATCTTAGAGAGAGTGGTGTCCAACAGCATCCTGACAGTACTGCAGGAAGAAATGGTGTGGGTATGTGCATGTGTGTGTACTTAATGCCTAGAGCTGCTTGGCCAGTTCTGCCAATTCCAGCCAAAGAAATACACATTCTGACACATAAACATGGCTGTAAACACTTGACAGGCTTTGCTGATGTTGCACATGAAATGTGTTTGCTGAATGCCCGACTGCCATCTGAAAATGTTACAGCACCTAGACATGAGGATGTGCTGTTACTGATCGTGTTCTAGCTGCAGTAATTTTGAAAAATAGTGTTTTCTGATTATTTTGCCTTGTCTTGAAGAATGTTGGATCGTTGCACAATCATTCTAATTAATTCTTCAGTCACTGTTGTAGATTCATCCTTAAATGAGGCTGCTCTAGTGTAGGCCAACAATAAATCTTGTAGCCTTGCTGATGTTGCCATTAACAGGTCAGCCATTGGCAAGGAAATGCATGTAGATTAGACCCCTGAAATAGTAAATGAGGATGGTGGATCCTTCAAGTGACATATTAATGAATTACTTGCTTAACATGAATACAATAACCCATACGTTTCTCAGTTTCATATTTGGATAAAAGATGTTATATTTAGCAATTAATCATTATTCTTCAAAGTCTAATGAGCCCTTAGGAAAAAGACACTGGAGAAAGCATCATAAGCTGACTAGAAATGCTTAGAGTGAGTGTTCATTAATATCTTTTGAGCAAATGGAAATATAGCTAGTCCTTAATATGTTTCTGCAGAAGGAGAGAAATGAGCTTGCCTGTACTGAGAACATTGTAAAAAAAGGGAAATGAAAAAATGACCTTACATTAAGGAAATACAAATGAATGTAGGCAGGAACTGGAATTTTGAGCCTTGTTTCTCTAATCCTCTGCACTCCAATCCCATAATATTGTAGTTAAAAAGCATTGTTTTCAGTGTAATCACAAGAACAATGAAAGCAAACATTTAAATACAAATAGAGTTGTGTTCTCCATAAGCCTACCAGCAGGTGTACCTAGCAGCTATGTTCATTTCTGCTTAGAGCTGAGCAAAGCAGCTAAAAATATCAAATGGGAAGTGATAAGCAGGGGGCATAGGAAGAATGATTAAGAAAGGAAGTGAAAATCTGTATAACAAAGAATAGAGGGTTGGATATGTTTTTCCTGTTAATGGATCAATCCATGTGAAGTGGCAGTGGTTAACTGATGCCTATGCAATTCATATGTGATTGTATATTTTGCACATATTAGTGCCTTTGGAAACTTATCAATATATCTGCTTTAGTTGTTTTGTTTGGTTTTTTTTTTTTAATGACCTGTGAGAACTATGACTCAATAGCAATGGAAGGAATACAGAAATTAATTTGATTTCCCCTATTGTAAAGCAATGCATTTCTTTAAAATGGTTCAGCTTTGAAGATGCTCCCAGAGTTTCAGCCTGCTTACTCTCTGAACTGAAATAATAGGATACCAAGCAAATGAAACAGGGCAGTTTTCCTGAGTTTCCTATGGTGGTACAATTTTACAGTGTCTGAATTCTACCCTTAGAGGGAAAGGCAGAGACAATTTGAGTGAAGTGTATTAAAATCCATGAGGATATTCTTGTATCTGTGCTTTAATGTCAGTTTCAGTGCCTTTATTTCAGCTTTTACACAGAACCTTGGTTTTGCCCTTAAGCTATCACAGACAGGGAATTGAGGAGTCAACTTTCATTATGTTTCTCCAGTGCCTCAAAACCAGTGTTCAAAATATACAGAAATATTCACCAATAATCTTCATTTTTTCCCTTTAAAATGTGAATGAGAAGGATGATTTGGTATTAATGAACATCTTTATCTCTTTCAACACTTGCTTTGGGAATCTTCCATGTGGCTTTTCCTCTTTTTTCCATGTCCCAGGATACATAACAATTTTTTTAATGTGTGTGGTACACTTTTTGTGTGGTACCCTTTGTCCCCACATATAATTTCAAAAGTCTGATCCAGAATTCTTAGATGAAAAATACAAAATTTACAATATTACAAATGCAACAGTAACCAATTCTAAACTAATACCAGGCCACCCATTAAAATGACATAAAAATGCAGTCAAGATACAAGGTAACATTGCCTGAAGAAGCAGTAACGTGATTGATTGTGCAGATGCAGAATAGAATAGACAGAAAAGAATAGACTATTTCAGTTGGAAGGGACATGCAGTGATCATCTACTCCAACTGCCTTAGATAATTTTGTTTTCCAAGTATTGCAATGACACTGGAAATAAGAACAACTGCTATAAAACAAAGAGGAAAAAAACCTCCCACAGAATGGTGTTACTGGGCTTGCTCATGAAGGTCAGAATTAAATGCCCTCTTTAAAAACAAAAAATGCACACTTTATTTTCCATATGAGCAGCCTGTTTTAATGGGTGACCATGCTACTCCCTTTGGACTTAGAAGGCAATGTTATTTTCATGATAATTAAATTATTTGGCTTTTCATCCTACCTGTTCCATAATATAATTAGGGCCATATCTAATAGCAGCAAGATGAGTCTGCAAACTCTGTTGTGCCAGATATGCAGAATTGAGCACTGTGTGGGAACTGTAATTGCTGAGCACTTTATAGAGCATTCACTGCTTGACTCCCAACTGGGAAGGGCTGCAAGCAAATTAGAAGACAAGAATTGAATTGAAAATAGTGTGGGCAAGTAGGAAATTAAAAAAAATAACCGGAAAACCCCAATCCTAAAAAATGGAAGGCAGTTCTGTGAAGGTAAGTGCAAAGTGCTTTTTACAATACTGAAAATCAGCTGCAGAGTAGAAGTTGGGGTATGCCTGGCTTAGCAGCACTTTCATTGAATCTGTCATTCTGCTGTAAACAGGAAGAAGGAAAATGCAAAGTGTAAAGGATATAGAATACTTGGTACTATTTGTATCATGGTCTTAACAGAAGTTTCAATATTATCTTCAGGTGCATGTACCAGACTGCCTTTTAAGAGGAAAAGTTTACTTTGTAGAAAGGGACTAGGAAGGAGTAGGTTACAGGACAAGATCATTGAGAAACAGTTACAAGCCTCAAGTTGTTTTGTTTAGACAAGTTAATGTATAGCTGCTCTGCCCAAACCATCAGAACTATTTCCTGTCAGCTGACACACGAAAGCCAGGAGATTGCTCTTATCTTGCCCCACTTGTAGGAGCCCTTGCTTTTAACTTCAACTGGATTTATGCACTTCCCTTCACAGCTTAGCCAGGAAAGAGCAGTGGAGTTATCCAAGGTGAGTTGGTGAGTGACATAAACACATGACCTGAGATAAATTTACTTTTGGGTGTTTTTTTTTTTTTTGTTTTTTTTTTTTTTTTTTTTTTGTTTTGTTTTTTTTTGTTTTTAATGGATCCTCCCTGAGAACAGAAGTAGTAACAGTCTTCAAATGTTAAAGGTTACTGCAAACAGAGAGAGAATGCATCAGTCTCTGTATTCATTGTGTGTGAGAGAAAAGGACAGCAACTGCAGCGTGAAAATCATAGGTTAGATATTAAGATCCATTTCCCAGCTATAAGGATTGTTAACACTGCAGGGGATTTCCTAGGAAGGCTGTGTAGTCCTCATCAGTGGAGATGGTGAAGAATAAACTAGGCAAGTATGTGTCAAGAATTGTTTAGGTGCAGTTGAGCTTGTCATGAGAACTTTTTCTGAAGTCTTCACTGAAAAGAGCTGGATTTTTCTTGCTTGCCTTTTCTCACAGACATGAAACCCACCCAAAGCAGTAACAAGAACAACCTTCCCCCCCAAAAAACCAAACCAGCTTACTTCTAATTGTTTTATATCAGTGAAAGTGAAAACTTAAACAGTAAAATTTCTACAATAAAAAATACTATGTGTGTCCTAAGCCAGAAAATGGCTACTGGCATATGATCACACATGGATTTTTTTAAAAGAACTGCTCTGACAATGTAGGCCAGATGCAAGTTATCCCAACTTTTATAGCTTCAAGCTGGCTTTATTAAAAGCTCCAAAGACTTTCTAAAGTAATGGTATTGCTCTGCTTTGCTTGTAAAAGTTTAACTTTCTGATTCATACAGAGTCATGTCAAAGAGCCTCCTGCAAAACCAGCTATCCATTACTATTTTGCTGTTGATATTTTTTTGCAATGGCTTTGGGAAAAAAAACCATACTCAATTTCCTTCCTGTTTATTTTACCAGAATAACTTTTAGAAAGATATTCAGCCAGCCACTGGTGTGTTCTGGCTAAAGACAGCTGGATGTAGTTATAGCAGATAATAAAAAACTCCCATTTATCACCCTGACTGATTTTTCAAAACATTCAACTACATCAAAATGTAAATACTATCAATCTTTACCTGGTATATAAATGTTCCTGAGCACACACCCTACCAGAGCATTTTCAACTGGAATCTGCTAATTTCTCTTTCCTACCACCTGAATGCTTCCATTGCCATGACAACTAACAAGTTCTCACCGTGATCAAGGTTGAATGGGAAAAAGCAGTGTTTTGTAACCAACTGATGTGCTTCCAAAATTACGTGGAGTTCTTTCCATCTTGCTGATGGTGCTTATTCAGTACATCATTTTTAGCAATGCTACTAGTTAATGAAAGAATGGATATCCACTGATTAAAGATATGTCAGCTTGAGTAATTATATGTTGTCATTTTGTAGGTTTCTTATGAGAGATATTTACTTTACTTCTGAATAACCTGTGTTTAGTTAGGGAGACTAATGTGGAAAGAAATGGCTCCATCTCATTCAAGATGATACTTGCAGCTCAAAAAAGTGGGAATTTTGGGCTGGTTGGAAGTCAAGGTAGGCAACAGGCAACTAATTTAGTGTATCAAAACTTTAAGCCCCAGAACCATGAAGGCCTGGAACATACAGTTGTTCAAGTGCTTTGCATGCAGCAAAAATGGTGTTTTGGTGCAATTGGGTGGAAAACCTACCACTTAACCTGTTGTTAAATCCAGGATGTCTTGACTTCCTTTCTGGGAAATGAAATTCCTACTGGCTATGCTGAGGACCCTGTTTTGAGTTAAGTATTCTTACAATTGAACATGATGGTGCATGTGATGGTCAGGCTGTTAATCTATTGATCACACTTTGGTGGCATTCTGTCTCTCTTTTTTTTTTTTTTTTTTTTTAGCAGCAGAGACCTGGATATATAATATAGGCACCTAGCTGCAAGCTATGGTATTGCCTGCCCTTCCCCAATATTTGATATGTAACTGCAAGATAAGCTCTGTTTCTAGTTTAGGAATGCTGTTCCTTTCTCAGAAAAGAACCCTGAAAGCTTAGCACCTATCTTGTGTCTCAGTGTGGATCCCACTAGGCAGCTGAATTTATAATGGTTGTTGAGTGCTGGGCCTGAAACCTTGATCTTCTGCTGTTGGAACTGATAATAATTTAGTGGTTCCTTTCAAGTATGTAGAAACCATTCGTGGTTTCTTCCAAGTTACAAGTTGTGAAGAAGAATAGTAATTAAAACTGTAACTGTAGAGATGTTTTTCTTTGAGGACACAAACAAATACTACTTACTAGGTTCTTTGGAAATCTAGACCTTTTGAGAGGTGAGAAAATCCTGCAAAATGTTAGATGGAAAGGCTTGCTGTTTCCTAAAAAAAGGCTTGGTATGTTCTCATATCTCTCAAAATCCCCACTCTCTGTCAAGCAGAATGCTTAGGAATAATTTTCATTTTTATTTGCAGTTAAGAAGCTAAAGGATTGAGGAGGATGGGATGGCAGATGAATTGTATGTCTCATTAACAGAAGTTCTTGGGGTTGGCAGAGCTTGCAGGGTCCATAGGAGGAATGCAGTGAAACATAAATTGTAACAAGCCTGAAATCTCATGTGAGCTACTGTTGAACCAGAACAAGGGAGACTGCAGACAAGACATATAGAACCTGAAATCTGCACCATCTGAGTTTGTCACCCAAATTAACTGCCTGGGTGTCTTGGACTCTCAGCAAGAGGAAATTATTACAGCTGTTAGATCTGAATCACAGCTGCTTAAAACACTATGACCTTGCAAGGGAAAGGAAGGTAATGTTTTTAACCCGAGCAATAGAAATGCAAGTTAGAAGTGATTTGTGTCTTGCAAAGGTGCACAGAACTTTCCTGGAGAGAACTTGTGCACATTGTGGTGTCCCTGACCAGTGCCAGGCCACTTCCTGAAATTCTCTGCCAATTCTCTCCACAGCTTAACCACAACCTCCCTTGAGGTGAGGAGAATGGATGAGAAATAGAAGACCAGGTCTAGGAATGTAATTCAAGACAAGGGGAAGAAACAGGGGGAATCCACTATATTGGAAATATACTTTCTTCAATTACCTGCTTAAGTCTCAACAGATATAAGAAAAAATTAGATGCTTAACCTGGTCAGAAAAGGTGGCTGAAGAACAGACTTGTAGCTTCAAACAAGTGAAATAACAAAAGGATAGGTACCAAAGGAAGTGATTATATGCAGCATGTGATAAACTTCAAAATCAGTGACAAATGTCTTTGAAGGACAAAAGAATAGAGAACGCTTTTTAATGAGAAATGCAAAGATTAATTTATGTCTGAACTAAATATTACAGTCTAGCTATTTAACAGCTTTCTGTAGTTAATTAGTGATGGATGAAGGGTCGAGCTCAGCTTGCCTGCTTTTCAGAGGCAAATAAAGTTTAGTTGGAGTCAATGAGGTTCACACTGCCACCTTGTTCTAGAAACAGAGAAGCAGAATCTAACATGAAAATGAAGAAATCAAAATCATTAGGCTTAGCATGTAGTCTACAAATTAATATTTGTCACAAAATGTAGATCAAATCCAGACAGAAATTAGTAATTCTATAAGATGAATAAAAAGAAATTTTGTTCTAATGAAGCTGTGGCAGTTGAATACGTGCTATGGCAGGAGATGGATTGAGCAGAGAGCCTCTGCTCTGGAAGTGGCAGAGAACAGTACTTGAAGCTCAAGGTATTGTCTTGAAAAGCCATGTTGGGGGCTGACTCAGAGGCATATTTTTGCCAAGAAAGCCAATTTCCAGTCCTTTTGTCCTTTGAATACTGCAACCTCTATTATTGATTTGCAAGGAGAGGACACTGACTAACAAGTTGTGTCTGACAAAATTTCTTTGAGATGTATTAAAGTACAATCAAAGTGGTTTTGCTCTAGTCCTGCCTCAGATGCTAGTTGTTACAGAAATTGGAGAAATGGGAGGAATGAAAGTCTGCCAGGAACATGTGTGCTTGAATAGATTTTGCATACAGAACTGTATTTCACTTTTTTGAATTTAGAAATGATGGGTTTTTGCAGGTATTAGTTAACTTTAAGTTTCAAGGAAATATTATTTTGATGGGGGGAAAGAGCTTCTTATTGTGCTGGTAAGAACCAGTCACAATAATTGGAATATAAACTTATTTTTTGGGGAGGGATGAGGAAGGAACATTTATCAGACTATGGTCTTGATAGCAAAAATATAACAGCTAACAAAATTCTATGGAAGCCAGATAATATACACCATTACACCAAGTCCACTGATTATTAATTTTGTAAAAATTGGTGTAGTCTCACTCTGGTATATTAATCTAGTAACTGATTTTAGAACTTTTGTGTACTGAAGTAATTACAATATTTCAGTAAAAGGTAAAGCAGAAGAAATAATTTATAACAGTAGCAGTAGTTGCAAATTGTCTACATAAACCTTAATAAAATTAATCCTAGTAGCTGAACATGTTCTGGATTAGCTTTATCTCAGTGTCTCAAACTGCAAAAGAAGAAAAGGAGGGAAAATGCTGATGGAATGCATAGTGAAGTATCATGTGAAATGGAGCAAAAAGGTGAGATACTGAAAAATAGTGCATCTGGCTTATAATGCATCCCACAAACCAAATGTCCTGCAATATTAGGCATCTGGTGTTGTGTTTCAGGCTTCTCAATTTCTGTGGAAAACGTGGGAACTCAATGTATGGCTTTGTATTTTCAAAGCCTTGTGAAACTCGAAAAATTGGGAGAGGAAACCAACGAATTTGAAACAAAATGATGGATTTGAGACTTCATCTTTTTGTTGGCAATTTTGAAAGGTGTGAAATATCTTGCCCTTACACAGTCCAAGTCCTTTTTCTTGCCTTCCTGGATACACAAAGTTCTAAAGCTGTTTAAAACCAAGAATGCAAATGTGAGCTTTTTTGCAGGAGTGATCAGGATTGGATAGTTGCAGGAGTGAATTTTTGAGACAATTGGGGTAAGCTACAGAGTGTGAAAATTTCTGCACAATATTGGTAGCACCTGTGCAAAATCCTTCACTTCCACACTTTTCCTGGAAGGCCTTTTGGGAGGTGATTGGGAAATGGTACTCTGTGCAGCCTTTCACTGATTCCCCTGAAGGAGTAGCCAAGCTGCAAAATGCCTCTGAGCCTCTCATCATTCTCTTGTGACTTCTCACTCTGCAGGCCGAACTAGACAAGGATTCAGCTCCTTTGTTTTTTCATTTGGGGAAATCTTGGTGCAAAGTCCATAATTAGCAAGGGTCCATGGAACTGTGACTACTGTTGTCCAGAATGCCTTGCAGCATCTATCTTTGACTGAACACTTGTATCAAATTAGAACATATTTTATCCTTAACGAAGGCTTATTGGTAGAAGAAATAATTGGTTCATTTTTTAATAACTTGAAGGTCACCTGGAGAAATCTTTACACACCTCCAATGTTACTTTTACAAACATTTTGGATCAGAAGAAATAAGAAATCTAATCTGATGGTAATTTGTTTGCTCCTTGGGTTCATTATTTGTTGTCTGATATTAACTGTAATGTGCTCTAGTTAGAAAAATAACCATTGCTTATTCCAATGGCAATGGTTTGATGGAAAATGTGACTGCAGTATCATTCTGCATGAAAGACAAACTGCGAGTGTTTGATCAGGGTGCAAAAAAGTAGAAAAATAAATATGAAGTAATAAAAAAATGGAAGGCACTAGAATGAAAAGCTAAGACGTGCATAACAAGGCTATCATAATATGTCAGGTAAAGACTTCTTCCTCATCATCTTTTTTCCTCCCTGCTGAGGCTTGTTCACTATCTAGTCCTGAATATTCATATGGTGGAATTGAGCATCAGCTTTGCAAACTAAGTAATGAATCCATCAGTGGGATTTTTCTATACAGTAGGTTATTTACTGTGTGGTTGAAACATAAAAATATAAGAAAATAGTGTAGGAAATAAAAGCAAAGAAATCTGAATAAAAGCTTGATCTAAATTATATTAGATATGCCTACCAAATTCAGAAAATTAGGGACTAGCTCCAGATGTTAACCTGAATAAGTTCTGAATTCACTGACTTGAACAACAGAGCCCTGATGTCAAAGAAGTGACTCTGTCAACATGATGTATATCAGGCTGCAGAGCCTATATATTGAGGTGAAATTCAATGCTGTTCTTCAAAGAGTTGCAGCTCATAACTCACACCCATGGAATGGCCCATGGCATAATTTTGAAAGCCCCAAGGAGCCATCTAAATTAGTGCAATCTGTCTCTGCCTACAGGCCAGCAGCACTGCAAGTTCTCTGCAGCTCTACCTGCAACAGCCGTGCTTTTGAAAAACCTGCCCCATTTTCAGACTTGTTTCAGGCGTGTCCCTTTTGGGAGGGTTTGTGAGGCACTCTTTAGAGACTTTATGCCAAACTGGTCATTTCACTTAGCTGGAAGTGATGAGCAAAAACCTCATCCCAGGAAAACAGTATTGATGGCTTCAGGTACACAGGGTAGAACTGTCCATGTTACTGATACTGATCTATTATTGCTGCAGAGAACTGAATCTGAATAATCCTTCCCCTGAGATAGAAATACTGAAAACTGTCAGGATGATGACAGCAGAAAGGTTCCTGCTGCAAGACTAGAAACCATGACAGTGCTTGTTTAAGCTGCTGAAGAATCTGTACATGAATGATCTGGTGAGATCACCCTTAGTAGGGCAAACCACAGCAGCCTTAGCTCTCAGGTATCTGCAGCAGAGTTAAGAAATACATAAATCAGGGTGGAACTTTGTGTGTAGATTCGAAAATGCAGATGATATTTTTGCAGTTTTGAGTAATTTGGGGTCCAATTTTGAAGAACTGTCATGAAATTAGAGCTGTTAGAATGGCTGGAAGATGTTGAATTCTGAGAACCTCTGAATACATGGAAAATAATGATTCAGACCCACACCAGGGCTGTAAAATTGTACTAAAAAGTCACTTGGATAATGAAGGATTAGAACTCCAGCCTGTAGACTTGCAAGGCATACTGGTTTCAGTGAAGCCATGGCAATTTACACCCCCTGAAAAATTTGCTTTGAGAGTGTTGAATAGAAGACAATCATAATCTGTTTGAATAAGTGGTGTTTTTTTCTTGCTAAGAAAAAATATTTAAAAATTGTTTTCTGTGCTAACTATTCTAAATCTTTTACTTCAGGATAATCTTTCACTATTCACATGAATTCTTGCAGATAAACACACTTATGATTGGGAACTTCAGAACTATAATTTAAATACTCTGTTAGAAAAGTTGCATTGGAAATATAATGACAAAAGCAAACCCCAAGGTATGGCCCTGTATTAGAGACAACTGACTTCATAGTTGACATAATAATTCTGCAGAAAACAAAGGTATGTTTTATTTGCAGTAGGTCAAATGTTTAACAATGAAATATGTATTATTTTTGCCAATTAAATATTTCAAAAGTTTTCTTGGAAGGTTCCACTGTGTGCACTCCTGTATTAGTACCATTCAAAACAATAATTCAAAGTAAGTCAAAAACTAAGGACTGGTGAAGTAGTGCACTGCTAACTAAGGTTAGAGAGAACGTGGCAAGGAAAGGAAGCCAGGCTTCCAAACTGCCAGGTTTGCAATGTGAACCTGCCTGTTCATCCTTTTAGCACTCAGTGGAACTGAGCTGACTGGTACACTGTGTTTTCTGCATGGCTTTAGATGAAGCAGCAGAGTCTCTGGAGACAGACATTCCCTCTCCCGTTGAAGATAAGCTCATCTCTCTACTTTACCTCAGAAGTTAAAGCAGAGTTTTAGCTTACTTGGCAATTTAAAAATAGCACTGCTGAATATGCTTTTAACTCTTAAATCTGCTTCAAACTAATTTTTTTTTTTTTAATCCATAACATTAACACTGCTGTGGAGTACTAGTCTGAAAAATCTGCAACTCTTGGTAGAGAAAGTGATCACTGTGAGAGACTAATGACCTGTGAGCTGCATAGCCCAGCAGGGACTTGCTAAGCATCTCTTTCCCAGGCAAAGACAGACAATTCCTTCTTGAGAGAGGCTTTCTGTGGTGTGATAGCAGTGGGATGGGCTCAGCAAATCAGGCTGTAAGCAACATGCTGGCTGCAATATCCACAATTTTGAGAAATACTTACTGGAAAAAACCCTAAATTTAAAATATTTGAAAAAAAATTAATTCTAATTTTTTAAAAGAAATGTTTTTTTGGACAGCAGACAGGTTATTCTATCACCAGGATGTTGGTCCAAAAATTTTGTAGTTTCTGGTAAGAGCTGTGAGGATCTAGGGGAGAAGAAACAATATTTACAATAAGATATCCCTCAAGACTAAGCATTATATTTTCTTGTATGTATATTTTTTCCTACCTGACAAAAACTTGTTTTCCCTGGTTAAAGAAGGTAATTCTTCAACACACATAGCACTTGAGTAGTCCTATGGACTACAGGAGGTTGAGGAATGTATGGAAAAGCAGCTTTTGCAGAATTCTTTTTGCTGCTCAAACAATCAAATTGCTTTTCCTACGAGCAATTACTAAATATTGTGTGAGCATAACTTGAGATAATGTCGTATTGTGTCCTCCCAGTGTTGGAAGAAAATACTCAGATCAAAGATTGTCTCAAAGATTATCTCAGTTAGTTCTAAGACATAAGCCCTAAGTATGGTAATTAAGAAGAAGTAGTGAACATCTGGTATCTTGTGATAATGGATCATCAGAAATGAAAATTACGTGATGGTTTTATACAATGTATAGTTCCAAACCCACAGAACTTTTAAAAGACAACATTTATGGGAATAAGTAATGGATGGAAGGAGATTGATTAGAACCACCTGCTGTTTACTGTGAGATGTTAGAGGTGATTATGATATAAGGAAAAGAAAATAACACTTATTTCAATAAAATTAAGGATTAAAATTACATCTGATGTCACCAGAAAGGAATAAAAGGACTGTTAAAAATTATAACATCAAGCATCTAAAAGCTGCAAAGCATATAGTACATAGCAAGGTAGGGCAGAATATTAAATAGCTGCAAATATGGAAAAAAAATATGAGCAAACAGTACTACTCTTTTATCATCAGTAAGTAGCTTTGGGCATAAATAGTCCTCTTGAAATCATCTAGTTTTTTGAGGGGTTTTTTTTGTGCAAAAGGAATAAAGTTTCTTAAATAAGGGGAAAACCACTCAAATTTAATAAGCACCCTCTGAGAATTGTGGTAATTAATGAGGTCCTGCAAGGTCATTATTGGTAATTGAAACCTGGTCACTTTTAAAGCCCAGGATGCCCAAGAAATTGCAAAATATTATATCTAAGTACACTCTTTAAAACATTCCTTGAGGGAGCATGAAACAAAAAGAGGAATTCAATAATTTTAAAGCAGCAATATATTTTTTAATGTTGTTTAGTATAAGTTTAATTGGAAGTCATAGATGTAAAAGAAATTATATGAGAAGGCAGAGAATTTTGTGGAGCTGAGCAAGGGATAGGAGATCTCAGGTTACATTTTCAAAGCTGTCTAAATGGCATATGGACATGGGCACCACAATTTCCACAACTAGGAAACAGCCAGAGAGAAAACATGAGGAAACAGTGGTGTCTGTCAGTCCCAGAAGTGATTTAAGCCTTTTGGAATGTATATTTAGGGGTATTTTCCATAAAATAAGTGTGGGAATTTCTTTGAAGAGTCTGTAGACTTTCAGCAGAACTTTGACACTTGAGTATACAAAAATAGAAGAGGTACTGGGAGGTGAAGATGTTTAACAGAAAAAATTGGAAGCGATTATTTAGTAAATACAATGTCAGCAAATGAGGAAAAAAATAACCCAAAAGTGGAAGTGCTGAGTCCATTTTATCTGTTAACTGGAAAAAAAATGAGTAACAATACAGTGAACAAAACATTCATGTGTGCAAACTGGGTGACAGAACAAATAGATAAATCCAGTAATACCTTGAGTAATTTAACTTTTCTAGTTCCTTTACACCAGTCAATTATTCTGCTGTGTCCCCTAAGTATCCAAGTTGAAGTCTGACTGGGTTTGAAAAATTGATTTCTCTGTACTTTACCAAGATTTCAGGTCTCTTTGATGACAGCTTCTTAGCTCAAAGTCAGTCAGATTCCTGTGACTGTCTAAAATAAGATGGAAGCTGGATTATTTTCAGACATAACCAGTGCTGCCAAATATCTTTTTGTGACTCTCTCCCTGGTTTGTCATACTTTTTATTTCTACTTACAGAAATGCCACCTTATAGGCCACCTGAATTTCCTTTTTTGTGAGCTTGGGTATGTCCTATATACTTACAGGATATTCAGCTGCTATATGAGAATCTAGTATCATTGGCAAAGGGAAAAATATCAGTCATGATTGCTAAATTTCTTCTTTGAATCATGAGGTGTCTAGAGTACCCATCAATACAGTTTTTTTATTTTTCAAGAATTAGGATGATAAAATCTCTGAGGATGATTAAATACCAATACTATGTTAAAGGTCTGGCAAAAAAAGAGAGAAAAATTATAACAAAACATGATAAACCTTCAAAAATTGCCTTAGTGAAGGCAATTCTTTTTACAGGTTAATACACTTCAAATATAGATTGGATTAAATTTCAAATTGTACTCTTTATAACACTGCTGATTTGAGAACAATTCAGATTTGAGGGGGAGAAAATAAAACCTCAGTGGGTCATTGTTGCTGAAGGCAGTGAAAATTTTTATTCAGAGAAGTGCTGTTACCTGTACCATCTTTGTGTGCTTTTAGACAGACTTGTGCACTGTCATGTTCCCACCTGTCCTGAGACACTGGGATCTGGGAATCTACTTCAATATTTATAACCCTTTTTCCATTCTGGCTGGTTAACAGCAAGGGAAATGCTGTTTCACACCTGCATGCTGGTACAGCTGACTCCACACGAGCAGCAACAGAGGTCAGGCAGGCCCATGGGCTGACAGATTTCCAGAGGAATACCATTCCAAACAGATCTTCAGGAATTATAGGAGCTTTAAAGTGCTGCTGGTGTTCTGCACTTTGTGTTCTTGACACTTGGCAATTTCTGGCCTATTTTGTTCCTAGAGTCAGGCATTTCCAGCTTACTGCATGAACGCTGGCAGCTTTTAATGAGCACTTCCATCACAATGGCAGCTGCTACTCAGCACCTTTGGCTCCTGTATTGCCCAGCTGGGTGTATGATCACTTATTTATGCTCCTCTGTGTAACTGTGTTTGCTTGAAAGATTTCACCTTGCGAGATTTCCCTGACAAACCCTGTGTCATGACGAAGATTCTAGTCCTAGGCATTATGGTTTGTGTGAAAAGTTAATTTTTAAAGCTAGATTTCAATATCTGATCATGGGAATACAAGACACATGATCCACATACTGAATAATGTTAAAAAGAAGAATTGGTGGTGAAAATGAAATTTCACTTCTGTATGATGTTATGTAGCTTTTCAAAACCAACAACACAGTGAAAAACATTGCAGTGTCTTGCTAAGTTGTAATGGCAATTACAGATTTTTCAGCACTTTTGAAAACAGGTTAATAGAATTTGTTTATTACTGGAATAGGAAGTGTCTGAAGGGCACCAGTGTCAACAGAGAGCATTTTATCTTTAGACACACAGTGAAAGTAAGATGTGGTCCTAGCCCAAGAGAAAGAAAAGGAATCACTTTCTCATTTGACAGAATAAAAAAATGCGTGGCAAGACCAAGAAATAAACAAGTTATGTTGGATAAGATATTTTAGACAGTGTCTCCTTCCTTTCTTAGGTAGTGCCTGTTGTCAAACTCAGAACTCTCCATTTTGTCAAGACAAATGTCAGTCCTCAAATTCCTGCATATACTCCCTCTGGGATCACACATGGATAGAATATCTTCACTGATGGAAACCCTGCATTTGTGAATTGAGTCATGTTTCTTACTGAAATCTATTTCCTGTCATGCTGTTAAGTAGAAATGTAGTTTGATGTGACAACTTCCAGTCCTTGTATGCAGTCCTTAAAGATCCTGTTGTGTATTTACTGAAACCTAAGCCACACATTCTAGTGTATGAAATCTTCAGTTTGATTCCCTTTTATAATACATTTCTTGTAGGTACAGTAGAGATCATGTGAACTGAAGTGAGAAAAAAAAAAGTGATTTTTGACCTGTCTTCTAGTGAACGACTGAAAGGTTATTCCCTAGGAAATGTTGAGGTAATTTGTTGCCTTGTTTTATGAGTGTGCTCTTAAATAGCTGATATGTTTCCAATGAGAGGTGGCTGCAGTGGTGAAGTTAAATCAATATCTTTGGTGAAATAATCCCCAGAGCTTGGTAATTGATTGCATTTTACTTTAGGTTTGCACAGTCTTTTGATGTTCTTCAGGACTAAAAGCAATACAGAGTTAGAACGTTGCTTTTATTTATTAATGAGGATTTTTTAGCACCAAACCTATCTGAATGCAAAGCAGAAATTGAGATACAGAGAAATGCAGACAAATGAAGATTCCCTCTCCACTCTCTCTACCCCTCCCTTTCTTCTTCTCCTTTTCCTTTGGCAATAACAATTCATTCTCTTGGTTCAGGAAATTGCAAAAATAAAGGAAAATGAGTGCAGGATGAAGTAATTCACTAGATAAAGACAAATCAAAGAAATCATCTCTATTATAGCTTCCTTTTTAGGTGATATTTGGGTTAGGTACAGCCCAACCCTAGGGACACCACATGATGGAAAAAAAGGACTAATATTAGCCCAGTAAAAGCAGTACTAGGGTAAGATTAATAAAATCTCTGTGTCTACCTCCAGACCTCACCTCTGAACCAGGATTAGTTTAAACTCCTAGCTACTTGAGGACAACAATATCAGGTATCTTGAGACAATATTGGAGCAGAACCAGTTGTTTTCATTTATCTTTTGACTTTACTAACTTTTTTTTCCTGCAGAGGAGTTCAGATGAGTTTCTCCAGCCATTTCTTATATACACATGGTTTGGCATTCCTCAGTGTATTAGAATGTGTGTATGTATGTTGCTGAATGTATATTGCTTATATTTCCTTTGTTTTGCTTACAATCATGAGACAGCAGTGTTAAAACTACTATGTCTTCAATAATTAACTTGAGCTGCCTAATCAGTAAATCTGTTCCAGATGACTGCTGCTAGTACTTTGTATTGCAGTTTTTTAGAGCCTAGAAATTACAAGTTTCTAAATTTGTCCAAATTCTGCAGTCCACCTAAAGGGCAGCTGAGGTAAGCATCAACACCAGAGAAATAATGCATAGGGGCACACACAAGGCCCTTGCTTTAATTTGCTGCCCAGCATCTCAGCTCAATATATTCTAATAGAGCAGAGTTTCAGATTTTAAAGGAAATAAAGCTTGATTTTCCAAGTATTTCCCAGCTTCTTGACATGCCAATAATTTTTTTTTTAATTCTTACTAAAAAATTCATATTTATCATGTCTGTTAATTAGTGTTGCATCTGTATTCACCATAGCTTTATTCTTCTCCAGGGTTTGCTTAGCTTCAAGAGGCAATTGTTAAATAAAAAATTACAAGGTATTATGACAAACCTATCTACATGAATTCCTGTGCTGCTGGTATAAGAACAATTAGAAAAGCTCAGATGAGCAGCTCTGCATTGTTTCTTGGCTTATGTACAAGAAGGACTTTACACATTTATATGAAACCCAGAATTGCTATTGAACGGCTATAAGATAATCACTAGAGACTCAAACTTCAGCAATAAGGCCCTCTAAGATCAGAAATATTCTTATGTTTTGTTTTTTAAAGGAAAACACTTACTAGGTGCACTTTTCTCGCAGGACATCTGAAAGAGGGAATCTAGTATTCCAAATAAATTAGAAGTGGGAGAAATTAAGAGCAGAAATGTATCTTTCCTCTTCTTTTGGAAGGGAGGGGAAAATATAAATACTTAATCTTAATCTCACAAATCCCTACTTTTCAATACAAGAGAAATTTCCAGATCAAATGGAAGCTTCAAGATAAGAATGGGATGATTAGAATGATAATACCAGACTTAACATCAAGCTTCATTTTAACTTTTGAAATTATGACCCACTACAGAGTGAATAAATTTAAGATCAAGAGCTTTAAGTAGATCTGGCTATAACTTCTGAGGATATATTCTGATGTGGTGACATTGTGAAAATGCCTTTAAGACATGTAAATGGCTGTGCCAGCTACAAGATGGTTCATAAATGGTCCCAGATAGGAGGTCTGTAGCACGGGTGAGCAGATCTACCATATGTGTGGGTGAGCAGCCAAGTGGAAGTTTGGAAGACATGAGTTAAAAATAGATAGGTCATGTTATAGGAGGAGAAGGATTTAAAGCTAAGCAGGCAGGGGGGTAAGAGGGATGAATAGGGTGACAGAGAGAGAAGATATTAATATTGCTTATGGGCAAGTGGAGCAGATGGTCACTTGTTTCATGTAGGGAATTGATATAGGCACTGAATTCTGAGTGGGGTTAATGTAGGTCTCATTTTTTGGTTTGCTAGTGAAATCACCATGATTCAAACATCATTCTCTTTAGGTTCCAGTCCAAACAATATGGGAAAATGCCTTTGCAAGAGCAATATTATTGCTACAGATACCTTGTCTTTGATATTGGCCAGTACACAAGATGAACCATGAATCTCCAGATTTTAAAATTATGAGTAGTTGCAGCCTGAGCCAATTCTTCCCCATACACAAACACTGAGCCGCTTGAAATTGCTGTATCTGAAACTTTAGTGGAATCATGATCTATTTATTCATTAAAGAAGTAGAACAATCTTATAAGCTGGTTGGGCATGTGCTTATCAGGAAGGGAAGCTGGGTTTCATGCTGGGTTCTCTTTCAGCTTGTCTACAATAAGGTGCACTCTCAGGATGATAGGATATAGTATCAGTTTCTTGCCTGTTGGGAATACACTGATCCAAGTATGAGAGAGGAATTTAGTATATTTAAAATTTTTACCTGCAGAGCTAGCAGCCCATCCAACCAGTTAAAAACCTTGCTAGTGTAAAATGCTGACTTGAATGCCTGAGTATAAACAATTCTGAACAGGGAAAATAAAAGAAAATTTCTTGTTACTATTTGAAGTCTGAAATTTTGGGAAGGAAAATCTTATATGAAGAAAAGTATGTTGAAGTGATAATACTTATCTTTAAAGGATTTCTATTGTATAAAATTACATGTTTATTTTTGAAATGCAGATGACAGATAATATGGGTAACTTTTATTAAATACTTTATCTATCCACGGACTCTTGCTGTGATAAAGTAAATGTATCTGATTCCTGTTAGGATTACTTGAAAGGAAAAAGAAGGTGTGGATCCCTTCTTAGATTCCATTTAGTATGTATAACTCCGTGAAAAGCCCAAAATTATAGTGTGGCTTTGAGGAATGCATATGTTTCCTTATTTGAAGCTTTGCTCTTTTTGCATTAGAATTTCAATATTTGGCTTCATTTCTATATTTAGGAGGTTTACCATATTTGACCTTTTTGCTAAAATCCTACAATAACTTTTCTCTGATGATTCTTGGGTAGTTTCAGTAATTGCGGTAGGAGAACTTTTGCTTGGAAAGGCCTTCTGGGAATTTTCAACTCCAGGCCCTCACTGGAGGTGGTGCTTTTACTAGAACTTGGTCCAGCCAGTCCTGGCCTTGTTTTGCTGTCTTGAATACTTCTGAGGTGTTCTCGTTAAACAACCTGTCCCTGAGCAGCATTACCTTCCTTGAGAAAAAGTTTTTTTCTGATGCCTGTGTGACTCCTCTTCAACTTGGTTTTTGATTATCACTTTCATGTTAATCTTGAGCTTTTGGAGGAAAAGAAAACCTTGTGCAGCTTACGTTTCTGTTTTGTTGTCCTGTTATCAAAAGCTGACAAAATCCTTCTGTGGTTTATTGGGGTTCTTTGTATTGAATCTGGCAGTATAATCAGGGAAGAAAAAATTAGTTCCTTCTATGAATTCTGTTCTTTTATACTGACTACAAACCTTTTTCAAGGACCAAACAAGTGTAAAAAGAAAAATGAACAGATTTTCAGACTCCTTAATAAATGAAAACAAACTTTTGTTTCCTTACACGAAAGGGACATTCCTAGTGAAAACTTATGTTTTGGGGTTTCAAGTAATAAGTGTAATGACTGGTTGTCAAAAATAACTTAAGAAAATTGTTTGAATACCTATTTATAATTCTGTATTAAGAGTTGAAAACAGTAATGCAGAAATCCCAGTGTAGTGGATAATGTGGTACCAGTGAGCTCTTTGAAGTCCTTTTACATCTTCAAAGTGCAGTACATTACCCAGTGCTAACTGCACCTCGTGGCTACAGGATTCTTAGGGGAGCTAATTACAGCTGGCCTGAGGACACCTCCCCAGCATGGGCTCTTTCCCAAGGCTTGCTTACGTACTTCAGCAAAAGCCTGTATCTGCAATGATTGCGAGTCTGTTTGGGCATAACAATGACTTCAGGAACTCACTCCTTACCTGTCTTCACAACAAGGGAATATCAGTGACCTTCATGGCTTTTGAAGGTACCCTGCATTAAAAATAGTTTCATTTGTTACAATCCTGGCCATCTGAAGCTGTGATTTAAGAGTATGGTGGGGTTTTTTTACAAATTGTCAAGCATTTTATATCCATAAAGAAAAATTAGGAGAATCTTCCAGTCAAGACTTTTTTTTTTTTAAACAGAGTATTAGAAGTAAAAAGGACTTCAAAAAGTGGTGGCAAAACCACCTGTGTGCTTGTTTTGCAGTAAAGTTATAGAGTATTTGTCCTGAAGTTTCTATCTCTGGTTTACATTTTTGTTGAAACTGAGACCCTTCTATTTAAGACCTGCTATGATCTGGATCTCCTATGACCTCCCACACAGAGAACAAAAAGCCATCAATCTGTGATTTAGGTCAGCTCTATGTCCTTCAGGACATTGTAAGCAGTTGATCTCACTTCCTTATGAATACTCCAGTCTGAGAGATGAGGATGCCATTCATTCAACCACCCTGGAAACATGGGGTTCTTCAAAAACCAAAGAGAATTTTGAGAACAGGTGCATTGTAAGGTGGCTGCCTGTGCCTTATTTTCTGTTGTTATTGGAGAGTTCCTATTTATAACAAACAAATTCTATTTGACAGCTGAAACAGAATGAGAAATAGAGGTCTGGATAATGCATTGATCTAGGCTGTCAAGCTGAGGGTTGATTTGAAGGTCAGATATATGTTCTTTTTCCACTTACCCATAGCATGATGACTATAATGAGATATATATATATATAATCTATATATAACCTAATTTGGGAAGAACAAAAAGGGTTTTCAGATTTCTGACTATATTCTTGTATTAATATGTTAAAGTAGATCTTTCCTTTTAATTGATACAGTTTTATATATTAGTGTCCTTGTACAATTAGTCATCAGTCAGCCCCTTTCTGCCTTAAGTGCAAACACTGACAGAATCAGAGCAAGCTGTCCTGCATGAACTTCTTCCTGATTTGGAGAGATTTCAAGGGGAGTGGGATGTCATGCTGATGCTTTTCCTCTCTCCTCAGAGAGCAGAATAGGCCAAGATTCTTAAGAGGTGCAGCTGAAGTGGGAGTACTGGGGTTAGTTATTGGTAATACACATTGGTCAGGGAATTTGACAAGGCAGGTACATACAGATATGCACAGAAAAAAAACTCATTAGTTCAACAATTAGCAGATTAGCAGGTTAGATTTGATTCACGTAGTCCCAGTGTGGGTTTAAAACAGCAAATACGAATACATGGGAATATATTTTTGGAAAAGTGGTGTAGAGGGGCAGGCAGGGAAGAGTGCTGAGGAGCTCTTTAAAGAAAAAGCTGGTTTCAATGCTAGTCTTATAAAAAAAGTTAGGAAAAAGGTGTGCTGGCATCAGAAATATAGCTTATAAGAGCTTAGTTACCACACATGGACATGGATCATCTACTGGACTTCTGCTTACTCAAAAATTACAGTTTGTGGAGGTTATAGCTGGGGCTGGTCTCTACTGCTGGTGGGAAATAGTTGTGATTTGACCCTGATGATTGCTCGAGGCATTCTGAGTTTGGATAGCATCACTCTTGTTCCTCTCAGCTCTGTATCCATGCTCACCTCATCCTGTGACTGCTATGCCAGTGAGAGATGAGTGATTTCTTCAAACCTGCCTGCTGCTTATGCACGTTCTCCTGAAGTTTGCTTTGAGCATCTTATTAACTCCCCTGTGGCTAATGTGGAAGGAGATTAAGGTGTACAGAAAGGAGTGCATATAGGAACCCATCCTTAATGAAGGTGTTTCTTATGCTGAAGACATTTTTGCTCTTAATTTCAGGGAAAATGAAAATTGCAAGTGTTTCTAAAACACTGATCTGATCTGGTCTAAGCAGGTCATCTGCTGCTGCACACTGACAAACCCCTTTGCTTCTAAAAGAGCACTAAACTTATTAGCTGTGCACAGACTCCAAGAGTTCATTTTATACAAGAGCTGTGGAGCAAACCTGAGATGCTGATAAAAGTTGATTCTTTCATGAAGTGAGGAATACTCAGTCAAATTAGCATATACCCTTGAGTGTGCATTTTTAAAACTTACTAAGCTCAGTACTGTAAAAGACAATATATCCTCTCCCATCCAAACTCTGTGGCCTCAGGAGTTACATTTCTTCTTCTTCAAAAGGCTGGAGGCTAAGGGCTGATTGTAGAAGACTTTTATCAAAAGTAGTGCTGGAAATGTTGAACATGTGCGTGCTGGAGACAAAATTAACACAGGGACTTTGTACAGCTGTGTGGGCTTAGTCTAGCCTGGGATCCTGAATCCTCCATGATCAGCACAAGTTGATTCAGAGGATAAAAAAAGCAGCAGGTGTACTTATATGAGACAGTGTCTTCAAGGAAAATTTTCCTTTTCAGGCACAGTAGTTAGAGATTGTAGCTGTGCTTCACATGGTTTTAAAGAGTCTTGCATCTTTCTAAGAACTGAGTATCTTGAACATCTGCTAGATATTCAAAAGTGATTCAGATGAGGTCTCTAAGGAGAAAAAGTAGCAAGAGTTTGTAAATATGATCAGATCCTAAAATAATAACTGAACATCAGTGCCAGCTCTAATGAGAAAAACAGAAGGTGTTAAAATGAGCCAGAAAGCTTTTAGGCATATTAGTCTCTCTGCCAAATGAACTTTTGGGCTTTAATACACAAGCTTTTAGGATGCTCATGCAGTTAGCTCTGTATGTTTTATAATGCTTGTCTTGTTAGTAAAATAATATTTCATTGAAATACAAAAACTTTAGTGAAAATATCTGCTATTTCCTGATTTCTTAACAATTCTGATTTCTTCCTTTTTTCAATCCCATTGCAAGAATTACAAGTGAAGGAGAACTCCTGTACAGCTGCTTTAGGAATTGTTTATCTGCAATGGCACATTTGTTTTCTGAGTGTTTGTTTAAATTGCATTTCATCTCTTGTTTATATTTCTCATCTGCATGATTATGTTGTGCACACTGGTGCAGTTTCTCTTGCTGTCATCCACATGACTCTTTGTGACTTCATTTGACACTGTTTTAAGGTGAACCACAATCTTGTTAATGGCAATAAGCACCAAGGTGGTTGAGTGCTCCTTTGAATGAAGACAAATGATTGTAGGGAAATGTAATGACTACACACACTGTGAAGTAAAAGGCCTGTCTTAATGGACTAAAATGAACTTATGTGGATAAAATAACTTCACCACTACACAGTTGAGATTCACTTGACTGATTCAGCCAACAGCTTGCTTAAGGTATCTTATTATTGCCGTAATCACTAAGGTCTAAATCATAACAGGTTCCCTGAGTCTGATACCTCTAGTAGCACTCACATCTGTAAAACCTAATTTTACTCCTGGGTAGCTACTTAGTCTAATTTATTTCACTACCTAATGCTTATTGCAGAGAATATATTTGGACATAACATTTGTTCTCAAAGTTTTTGAAATAAACCCCCCCTCAGCTACCAGAATGTCCTATGAGAACAGATGTCACAAAGAGACTGGTCAGTTCAGAGAAATTTCAATGCAACTGGCTCTGAAATCACACTAGGCTTTTCTCTATTCTAATATTTATGCATTGCTTAAACTGTCAGCTGCTCGATGCCACAATATGTTTCCAGTTGCAATAAGCATTTGTACACACACTATATTATACATGAAGGAAGAACACATGAGAATGATTTTATTATGGTTAATGGAGCTGTAGAACTCAACATGGTGGTACAGCATGTCTGCAGAAAAGATTGGTTTTCCAGAACATACTAAGAGAGTTGAATAGGAACACTGGCAGGAAATAAAATTTAATATTTGAGAGATGGTTGAAATAAAAATACTTTAAAGCCAATGCAGGATTTAAAAAAAAACAGTTGGGATTTCTCGTTCTCCAATCTTTATTTTGTAATTCTGTTTCTAACATGCAAAAACATCACTGTCTTTATATTTCCAAAGTTGGGGTTTTTTTATTATATCATTACTTCATTGTGTCTTGTAGCAAGTAACATCCTGGGCAGTAGATCTATGCATGCATATAGAAATTTTTTTCCAATATTTTTGCTTAAAAGTTTTGATAGGGTGAAGTGTGAATGTAACAACGTTGTCTATTCTGCATGGCAAGGACTTCCTATCTCAGGAAAGATGGAGCATTCATTTTCCAATAACTCTGTGGAGAGAGAGAACTTTGTCATGTCTTTAATTTTTGAGAGTGAATTGTACCCCTGGGTAAAGCATGGATTGAACCAAAGAGCAGCCTTTAAGAAAACCCTGATGTCTTGGCAAACCATTTGGGTTGGTTGGCTAGTTTTGATACAGTGTCTGCATGCAGAAGTCCACGAGATGGGAAGGCCCTGAGGCCTTCATGTGACTTGCTCTTGAGGAGCCAAGCCAAGCCAGTCTCTTACTCCAGTGGTGCAGCTGACTCTGTGGAGAGTCAAAGCACTGGCTGCTGCCTCTGGACTGTGTTGAGCTTTTGGTACTGTCCACTATGACCTCCCCATGTAAAAACCATGGACACCAGGAAAATACCATGACATTACAGAGTCTTAGCCATAAAGTAATTGCCACACTACTTTGAACTTTGCTTAATATTCTGCTGTTCCTGACTCCAAGCAAGCAGCTGATTTACTCACAGAATAAATATCAGAGGCTGTAACTATGAATCCTGCTTTGTTGTTTACACTTTGGAGTGTTTTTTTTCCCTGCTACCACTGTCTTTGAAAATGTATTCTCCTTAGTCTGCTTTCAAATTCCTAAATAAAACAGTCAAAGGGAGGGGCTGCCAGCTGATTCTCCTGTGGTGCACAGTCCTCTTTGCTGCACTGAACATGTCTCAAATGCTAACCTACTGTTTTGCAGCTTACCTATTTTTTAGCAGACTTTCTTTTCCAAAATGTTATGTCAATAATGAGAGAGAAACACAGTAAATAAGTAGGTACTTGACTAGAAACGGCAGCTCCTGACCTGCCTGCTAGGGATGGGCTTACATTTCTCAGCATGAATTCTTTTTGAAAGTTATTGAGGGGGATTTGGTCTTCCAGGCCACTGCAGTATAATCACTGAACAGTTATTTGCTAGAGGCAATCACTATTGTTATGGTGTTACTCCACATCTCTTGAAGGCACTGAAGGATTGATATTGATTTTTGAGTAGCATTTATAAAGGGCCTGTGCACTTGAGAGTAACTGGACCATATCATTAGACTATTTAAGGGATTTTCCATCAACTATAATTCTAAAGGTAACACTAGTAGGAGGACTCAACCTCTGAATCAGAAGATGGATATATAAGAGACATTAGTATTTTAAAGAAAAGAACTTCAAGAAAATGGCTGCTGAAAGACTATTTGAAGTTATGGATCACACGCTAACTCTGGATTTATGAAGGCAGCATGCTAAAAGTTTTCTAATTAATTGATCTGATTGTTCTCAGGAGTGTTTGAGTCTTAATATTCGTGGAAGTTAGTGATTAGGAAAACATTTCCTGGCATCAAAACAAAGTGGACCCTCAGGAAAATAAAAGGATGTAATACCTGCTTGGCCACTCTCATTGCATCACTGGCAGCTGATGATGTAGCTTGTGAGTCCCAGGCCAATGGACTGACTCACCCAACCTTCTCCTCTGACATGGTCTTCTGCTCTATCAGCGTTTCAGGGATTCCCAGCTCTGCTCTGAAGCTCCCTGGCTCTGACAGCACTGGCACTCAGGGGCAGTAGCTACAGGTGCGATGTGACCCCAGTCCATGAGCACAGCTGCAGTGAGGCTGCCAGTGTGACCCCATCCCCCACATAGTCTGTGACACACTGATTGGCATTCGGCTTTAGATTAACACATCTGAATGAGCTGCAGGAGTCCGGGAATTTCACAATAGGATTTTAGAGTCAGGTCAGATTGAACTAACAGATTTAGGTGAGTTTAAGGTAAATTTCACCTCTAGTCAGTAGTGCACAGATAGCACCTCAGCCAGAGAGTCTGCCACTATTATTTTAGAAACCACGTTGCAAATAAAATTATAACAGCTTAACTTGGAAACAATGGTATCTCTTATCTGCCAAGCAATGACAAAAGTTTATTTCCTGCAAGGAGCTAGAATTAAATAAAAAATCAATTTGACCTTTTTTTTTCTAAATTTCTATAATTTAAAAAAATCTTTCACACAATTTATCTTTTGCCTTCGATTAGTTTTAATCTCGGATTCTCATGCAACCTAATTTACTGTTACCATAAATAGAATTCCAACAGGAATGCGATTTTTTTGTAAAAGAAAGTACATATTCCAAGGGTTTTACACTCAGAATCAAGCAAAAACATGAGGAAATTAGTCTTCAGCTTTCTGAGTTTTCTTTCTTACTACAGTCTGGTAGTTATCTTGGCCACCATCTTAGCTAGTAAATTTACCCAAATATCTGTTCTGCGTTATTGTGTTTGCTGCTGACAAAATACCTATGAATAACTTGTTCAAATTTGTGAATTTTTTTAAATAGTGAGAAATATGACCTTGAGAAAGCCAACATATTTTTATATTTATTAGACTGTCCTTCCAAAGGACACAGTTTTCCCAGAAGTTTGGCTTTGAGAAGTCCAGAAGCTTTTGAAAATATTTGCTTAAATCACAAAACTTTGCATGTGTTTCCCTTGTAAGTGAAAGATAATGTAATGCAGGAGAATCTTATTCAAACTTCGCATACAAATATGCATGAATACCAATTGGATTCAATTATCCTGACTTAATTTGAATTAACTGATGGGTCTTTTGACACAAGCTGTAGTAATTGTTGCTTATTTGGGTGCACTATATCAGTGAGCATGGCAATCAAAAACTCAGCCAGATGTTCATATTTTCTTTGATTGCCCACAGCCTTAGGTTCGAAGAAAAGTCAATCAGCAAAATTATTCTTCTTGGCATCTGTCAAGGTACTGATCACATTACCATAATGGCAGTCAGAAAAGCAGAATGGCTCTGATTCTCTTTCACTTAACCTGGTATCAGCCTTCAACTCTGTGCAGTCTTGGTTTGATACCACCACAAAATATGGAAATTTAGTGAAATTAGACCAAACATATTTATAAGTGGTTGATTCCACCACAGTGAAGAGTGAATGTGTTTTTATCTTTGTATAAAATTATATTTATGTAACTTCTATAAAAGTATATTTTGTATGTTTTATCCTGGTATATATTTACAATGTGATATTAATTGAAGAGATATTATCTTTCCAAACATTGTACAAAAGCTTTTAAGAAGTTGAAAAACTGAATGTATTCCACCTTTGTACCAGAAATCTAAGCCTACTGAAACAGCTTGTTTTGATTTGCTTTAAAACTTTTGGACACCTGTAAGATACATCAAGATACCTCATTTATGTTTAGAGCACAAGCAATTTTTTTCAATTCACTGGTATTTTCATGAAAGCATAAGAAAAAAAAATTTCTCTGGGTTCCTTTTTTTCTAAAAGCATCTACCAGAAAGAGAATTTGCATTTATTTTCAGATGGGATACAGATCAAGGCTGTCTTAACCTTTTTCTCCTTTCATGCCTAGGTGTTGAAAACGTGTCTTTGCATTTCCTGCATAGTGGATCCTAGCTCATTAAAGGTTAGACCTTTTTTAGCAATCCCAATAGGAGCAGTGCCTAGCAAGGGAGAATGCATGGCTTGCACCTATGTTAATTTAAGAATTTACCATGGCCTGCAGTTCTACCCTGCTCAGGAGTGTTTTAACTTGCAATTCCCACCTGCCTGCCTGGCAGCTAAATATTTTGAGCAAGGCTTATCATTCTGTTTGTTCCTATAGGATACCCTGAGCCTAAGAAATTGCAGCTAAGGAGAACCAGGGGAAGAGAGCCTTGATTCCTTAAAGGTGATGGGCTGTGGACAAAAGGATTCTTTATTTTCAGCTGTTTGTTTCAACTGTTAAAATTCTGCTGAAACACCCTTGGTACTTCACCAAGTGCAAAAGCAGACCTGTGGACAGTAACAACGCTGTGCTGCTTCTCCCTGTTGAGTAGTGAAAGTTTTGTTCCTCTTTTACAGTGTTTAATGTGTGTCACATCAAAAAGATGATTTTAATCTGACAGATGAGGATAATAGGGAAAAGATTCTGGAAATATTATTATGGGTGATGAGTTCCAGCAGCAAATAGTTCAGGAAGAAGTTTACTGAAGGAAGCTCTCAGGCTCAACCACAAAACCCTGAATGTGACTTAGTTCTCAATCAAAGCTTTCAGAGAAAGAGATTCATGAAAGAGGAGCTACAGCATCAGCCACCATACAGCTTAATATGACTCATGTCTCAATTGAAGTGTTTTCAGCATAAAAACTCTTTACATAGTGCTTCAAAACCAAGACACACATCTCTAGCTTGTTTATAGAGTTGTTTAAATATTGTCTTTGCATGCCTGCTGTGCGAATGCCCACAGGTACTCAGGTTTTGCAGCCCATTCTACCACAGAAACACCTCGGTAAAGAAAACCAGCCCCTTTTCATTCCTTCACTCTAAAAAGCTCTCTCACCTCAGGTCACAGACATCAAGCTCTGGAGAGAATGGCCCCCAGAGTGGTGCTAGCTCACGGGAAGAGTTTTGCATTGCATGACAGGGAGAAAACTCAAAGTGCCACTGACCTGCAAGCACCACGGGCAGGGAGTCAGGGCACGTGCACAGGTTTGGAGGAGGAGAGGGCAACGCTAGTACTTGGTAGGGTTTGGGTTTTTGTTGGTGGTTTTTTTGATTCTAATTATGCCTCTACAGAGGTAACAACTAAATGTGAATCCACCTCTTCCACATAAATACGTATCAAACTGTGGGCACTGTGAGCGGTGCATTCTTAATATGATGCTTTGAGGGCAAATGAAAATTGAGGGGAGAAAAATGCTTGACAAAAAGACAGTGTTTGGTGTTGGCTAGGGGTAAGTGAAGGTGCATCTCTTTTGACACACGTGGGCTCAAAGTCACCTCGTGGGCTTTGGAACCACTGGCAGAGCACAGCCCCCCTCAGGCTGGGCCCTCAGGGCGAACCAGGGGAGCGCCCAACCCAGGCCTCTGCAGGGAGCTTTGCTCAAAACAAACATCTAAAAGTGTCCTTAAAGCCACCTCTTAAAGGAGGGCTTTTGTGTATTTCTTGGAGTACTAAAATGTAGCTATCACTTTGAGTGCGGTTTTGGGTGCCACAATAGAAGAAAGATTTAAACCTACTGAAGAACAGCCAAATGAAAGCCACAAAGACAGTGAAGGAGCTTGAGAGGAAGCCATATCAGGAGCAGCAGAAGTCACTTGGCTTGGTAAGTGTGGAGGAGCCAGAGGTGAGACCTCATTGCAATCCACAACTTCCTCACCGACTCAAAGGGAGGGGCAGGCAGCGATGTCTCTGTCTGGTGACCGGTGGTGGGACTCAGGGAACAGGTGGGAAGCTGAGAAGAGGCTTAGGTTGGGTATTAGGCAAAGGCTCTTCCCCCAGAGGGTGGTTGGGCTCTGGAACAGGCTCCCCAGAGCAGGGGTCACAGCACCAAGCCTGGCAGAGCTCAAAAAGTGCTTGGACAATGCTCTCAGGTGCAGGGTGTGACTCTTGGAGATGGGCCTATGCATGGCCAGGAGCAGGACTTCAATCATCCTTGTGAGTTCTGGTCAACTCAGAATACTCTATTATTTTATGATCCCTCAGCTGTACTTGGTCATCTTCGTTTGTTCTCTTCCTTGTCACAAGTTGTTTGGACTTCACCCATTTCTGGCTTGCTGTGTTGTTACAGCCCTGACCAGTGTGTGTAGGAGTCACCCTTACTTACAAAGATCTGGAGGCACACATTGGGCTCTGTCTTTCTTCACTGTGTTTAAACAGAAAAGGGCAGAATGCTATCTGGCTATCAAAAATATTCCAGTGTTGCAAGAAACCCCTAAAATACTTGGTAGTTTTGCTTCCTCTGAGTTATGTGTCTGATTAGAGTTAAATGTATCATTTCATACACCATCACAGCTGAGTTCCACTTGGGTAACATGCATCCAAATTTGCTGTATATCTATATGATGTATTTATTGTTGTGCATATTAAGAGGGTATTAACTAACTGTGCTTGCATATGTTTCAGCCCTTAGTTGGCTTTCAAATTTGTGATTTCACTTTCATCTTAGTTTTATAGTATATAATTCCAACCCTCTCATTAAATTTAATGAGTAATCACATTGGCTCATTGCTGTTTCTACATGGTACACTTGTGCCTACAGTCATCAGAAAGATTATGCAAAACATGAGAAATGAATGCACACATGCAAAACTGCATAATGCATTGAAATAGTCAAGAATCATTTAATCAGGAACATTTTGGGGTATTCTCACGTCATGAAAGCAATTTTTTATTGCTTTTTCCAGGATTATTTTTTGTGGAAAGATGTGATACTATTTCAAATGTGGTTCCTCAAGATATTGTGGCTTTGTTTTGAGGTCAACGTGTTCAGAAAATGAAAGAGGTCAACTTTAAAGTGCAGAGAGCAGTTTCAAAGGGTCAGCAGTGAGCTGATCTCCCCATTGTTTTCATCTGACTTTCCTTGCAGAGACAGCCCTCAGTGCTGCCTGGTCTGTACGTTTCTCTGTGGTAGGAAAAGGACACAGAAACTGAGCAGTCCTTGCTATTGCCTGTTCCTAACCTAGATGGTCCAGACAGGCAGCATGTTAGTGTGGGTATATATTGATTTCTGAGCCTGCTCACTCTCCCCCATCGTCCATTCTCTCTCCTAACCTTGAAAATTAAGCATCTCATCCTCCTTTTCAGATCTCCTGTGCTTTCCAGGGCCCCAATAAAATGTGGCTGCTCCATAAGAATAGAGGTCCTGCAGAGGAGGCAGTGTCAGGACTGTCTGAGAGAGAGGTGAATGTGGGAAGGGAGGGGAGGGAGAGTGAGGCACAGGGCTGTGGCCACAGGCAGTGCTGTGGGTGTTTCCCACAGAGACCTGCAATCTCTGCAGCTCTTTAGGAGTGTTTTTTATAAACCAGTTTTGCTGCTGCATCCTAACTAGAGGCCCAGTGCACCCCCTCTCTGTACTGACTAATGGAATTAGTCAGTTAGTCATTGGGAAACAAAGCTGAGCCCTGCTCTACCACAGATCACATGGGGTGCTCCCAGACTGCCTATAAAGATTTAGCACCCTCCTGCTCTGTGTTGTCCTATCATTCTTTTCCCACATATTTCCCTCTGCTTTTTTATTTCTTTTTCCCCCCCCACTACATTTTCCTCCTTTCTGCTGTACACTGAGACCTATTTTATTGTGCCTTTCTTTTTTAGACATGCCTTTATTCCACTATTAATATTGTACTCAGCTCCTGTCTCCCAGCACGTGGGAAAATAGTCTTGGTGTGGGCACCAGTGGACTTTTTCCTATCAGTCGAATATTTTCAATCATTTTGGAGAAAAACATCTCATTATTTCAAATGGAAACATCACAACTAAAAAAGGAGAGAAGTTGGAAGGTGAAACGTTCTTTGTTCATTTCAGAATTTGGAGAGCTGTGGAAAGTTTTTACAAATTAAAAATCCATTTTTGGCCCTTTCTGACAGTAAACAGCTTTGATCTTAATATCTGTGCACTGAACAACTCTGCAGGCTTAGAGCAAAGTGGATATTTCTAAAATCCTTCTGAGGAATAACAAAGGCATAAGTGATCCCTATACATCCAAATCACAAAGTTACTGAATAGCGAGTGTTATGAAGATTATCTATTTATGCATTCTCCAGAGTCTGAGCCCTCCCATTGTGCTACATTATCTTGTGAGCCAGTTTGGGCACCAGGACCACAAAGCAGAGCTACTTTCTCACCTTAGCTGCCATTGGGATGATATTGTGACAAAAAAAAAAAAAAAAAAAAAAAAAGACACAGGCTCAAGAGACTGTATGAATAGAATATAAAATCTTACCTTTTTTTTTTTTTAATATTTGACAGAAAGAATCTTTTATGTCAATAAAACCAACTTCATTACTTCATTCTAAATCTTTGCATCTCTCATTCCACTTAACATTCTGTGCTGTAATGAGGAGGGCCTGCTTTAGAAGTCGTGCAGCTCTGTGATATACCCTGGCTGACTTGTGTGGCTGTTCTGAGTAAGATTCTGAGTAAACTAACAGATAAGAAATCTATATTTCCATTTCAGAAACAACAATTATAGTGTAATGTTTTTATTTTTTTAGTCACATCCTAAATCTTCTCTTTTAGTTAACATTTTTAACTTAAAAGCTTGGCTTCATGGCTCTGCTGTAGCTATGTTTACTTTTTACTTGTGCTGGGGAACTTCAGAGCTTGCAGGCTGGGCCTCTGCAGCCACAGCTCAGTGGCCTTGAACTGCTGCAGCCCGTGGGGGGCTATGGCCATATGCAAGCTATGAGATGTTTCAGGTGAGAGGGGAGCTGCCTGTGAGGCTCCTGTGTTCATTCCTGCTTGTTAAGACGACCTCAGAGCTGTGGGCAGCCTTGTCCCAGCCCTGCAAACTCAGGTTCTTTTAATTAACCCTTAAAAACACAACAGCAGATCCAGTTTAGAGAACTTCTGGGGCTAGAAGAGAATTAATTTTGTTTTTTTCCAGCACCTTATTAGATGGACTGAATTTTTAATTTTCATCCACATTTTAAACACAGTGCAAGCTGGAGTTCTTTCATGCTTCAGCAAGATTGCCTTTTTGATGTTAAAAAAAAAAATCCTAGATTATAAGAGAGAGCAGAGGAGGCACTTAGATCCCAGTCCCACTGCTGAATTTTTAACAACTCATTTCTGTCATACTGAAGTTAGGTGTGTTTTGATGGAGACCACTTCTTCCAGCTTTGAGAAACTGGAAACAAAGTCAAGGTCTGCCAAAGCTCCCTGGACAACCTAGACAAAACATATCCATTGTGGGCTTTGGCTGCATCCCTCTCATTAGAACAGAGCCTTATTCACACAGCTGAGAAAGAAACAAGCACAATATTGGCTAGAGTGGTGTGTCTGAATATCTGTATGCTTGCAGCCTTCCTCACTGTATTAATCCTCAGTGTTCTTATTGAAAACAAAATGTATAAATAGCTTTAGAGCAATCTACTCCTTGGCAATAATCCTGGCATTGCTTTTCACTGAACTAACAATGAGCCTCTGATAATTTATGTGCTTTCAAAAGGAGCACAAATAAGGCATGTTTCCAGGTAAATATAGTAGACATGACATTTAATATCCTGTCTTTTCAATTTTCAAATTTTTTGGTGCATCTACAAGAGATGTCCTTTCACAGAAAAATGAGTGTCCTTGCAATAGAAAATCAGTGGCTATTAAGGCTTCTCCTTCCAGCCATTAGCATGTGAAGATTCATTTTAAAATTAACAAAGCTGTTCCCAAGGGGAACAATCTTAAGAAGATAACTGTCCTTATTTTTTGAAGCTTTGTAGCTTTTTGTGTTGCAAGGTGACTGCTGATGTTAGCCATAATGGCTCTCACTTTGGAGTGACTGGAAAAACTATCTTTATTGCATTTTATAATTTTTCCAAGAGATGTGAGATGGTGAGTTGATATTGCCCTATCCTGAGTGAGAGAGAGAAGGAAAGAAACTACACAGATACACACAGAACAGTTTGTGCCCTTGTCATAGCTTGTCCTTTAAATTCTCTTGTATGTCCTTCTTTTTCTAGACAGAAATTGCCTCGGTCTGCAGTTTTTTGGGACATGATTTGCCATATGCTGACTTACTCTACTTCCATGCAACACAACCAAAATCTGTTTGCAGTGAAGAAACCATCTCCAGGTTGGCTCTTTGTTTAGAGAGGCTTGAAGCAAAGTTTCAAAACAAATTGCCCAGTCTACTTTAGGTAGGGTGAACTCTCAAAATAACAGAACATCCAAATTCTGTTTCTAGAGGTAAAATTCAGATGTCATGTAATGATTTCAATCTTTTTGTGATTGCATGGGTCTTTAATTTAGGGTATGAAAAATACTGATAGTTTTTTTGGTTTGGGTTTGGTTGAGTAAGGAATTTGACGTGCGTGGTTTTGGATGTTTAGTTTGTTTTTATGTATTTTATAGTACTGTGTGATGAATCTGCAGTTTTATGTTTTATGGCTATTAGGATTTGACTATAGAATGTGAAGCTATTTTCATAGGAAGATCAATATGTGAGTTTTGATGTGAAATTTCTTTCTGTTCTGAAGAGTGCTCTTTTGGTTTGTTTGTTTGGGTTTTCAACACTGCTAATAGGAGACTTCTTTCAAGGGAAAACCAGGAGCATAAAAAAATATACAATGACATTTTTTCCCCCTTAATCTGAAACTTGGAGAGAACAAGAACAGCAGATTGAAGAAGAGAACAGACAAAGAGGAGGTAGAATAAGAAGCAATGGTGAGATGCTTTCATGACAAGGATAAATAGTAAGGTAAGTGGTTAAGACCTTAAGAAAGGGTAAAGAATAAACCAGGTGGGTCCTTTTTGAGAAGACTAAAGTTCATTTCCTCCTTTGTGATGTTGCTGACACAAACCTTGGCGAGATGCTTGGACTGATTCTGGGAAAGATCTGGTTTCTTTTGACTTCCTGAATATTTAATTGCACTCTTAGAAACAACATTCTGCTGCAGACTAATCCTGGCTCTGCCAAACCACAGCCATCTTTATTTTTTACCCTAAAGTACCCAACCGGGGAGTGGTTTTGGGTTTGTTTTAGATAGGCTTGAACAGCTCAGCTCCTGACTTAATCCAGCCCATGTGAGCAGGAGAAAGTGGCTGCTCCTCTGCCAAACTTATTGCAGCTGCCCTCACAGCTCACTTAGACATAGCCAGAGTTCATACAGAACAGGCAGTAGATTAAAAAGAGAGAAGGTTTTCTGGGGAAGGGGACATATGTTGTTGGACCCATCACTGGTTCTGGTGCTGGGAATTTTGTGTTCCAGTGCTTTCTAAATCTTGGTCTAGCTTTTGTCTTCCATTTCCTATTCATAAATAGGGTAATTTGCCTGCCCAATGGGGTCCTACAAGGATAAGCACAAGATTGTGAAGTGGATGGACACTGTAGGTTGTGAGTGGCTGGGGAAGGAATATCCTGTGTTTGATGGTATTATCTGGACTGCTGGAGCTATAAATCCATACAAACCAGATGTGAACTTAGCAGCCCTGCTGCCTATGCCAAGGGCCAGATCAGCACCCTCTCTGTTAACACTTCTCTTCCTTAACATTCCTTTTTTTCAAGTCTGGATGGTCTGGAAGCTGAATGAAGTTACAGTAATGGCAGTGAATTTTGGATATTGAAATAAGAGAATGACTAATCCAGATAGACAAGACTTGATTTTATTAATAAAATTTGTATTTTCCTCTTTGAGGTGACAGTTACAAACTTTGGTTCAAAAATAAAAGAAAATATGAACAGCAAGAAGTTGACTTTTGGAATCTCACTTTTACATGTATAAACGTGCATAAGAAAATACCAGTTGGAAACGAGCCAGCAGAAACTAGTACTATTTAATTTAACAATTTATAAGAAATAGAAACAAACATTTCTTTTCAAGTCTTACATATATTATGAAAAATAATTACAAAAGAATTTGTGTTGTAAAGCTAAAATGTAATTTCTACTTCCAACTACCTGAATAAAATGTTCAGAGGGAAGGCCAAACCAACTTTTTTGGTGAGCTCTGAATAGTGAATTGTAAGGGTTTGGGTCAAAGACAGCTCTTTAGGAAGCAGTCCCTCCTATGTTGCTTAGCAACTGTGTAGAATCACATGACCTAGACATATTGCATCCCTGGCCTTCAGGTGGAGTAACAGGAAGAAAAATAATTCATATTAATGGGACGGGCAAATATTGTATGGACCGTTCTGTGAAACTTTTAGTATCCAGTTCAGGAAGCAAACATCCATCATTGCTTACATAAACATCTAAGTAAACACTGCAAAAATCCATAAATAACTGTTTAGAATCCAGTTTTTATATTTATGTAGCCCAAATAAGCACAATGGAAACAAATCCAGATGAGATTTAAAAAAAAAAAAAAAAAAGGAAAGCTATATGACTAATTTATTTCACAGATTTTTAACAGTTCTCTTACACAGAAGTTTGGTTTTTTCTTACATATTTTCCCCACCCAAAAATATAAAATTGTTTATTTTAGGTATATACAGTTATCTTATGAAATTATGGAATTAGAATAGAAAATAAAAAGTCTGAGGTATAGCACCATGGAACACAGCACCTTTGAAGGTACTTTCATTATCTAAATTCATTGTCACAGAGTGATATCAGCAGAAAAGAGTTGTTTGAGTGTGCTGCTCAAGATCTTCCAGTTTTGCCACCTTAAGTTTACTGGCAACTTCAAATAACAAAGCTCTTCAACAACAATATATACAAAGGGATTTTATTATTAATCAGAAATTGAATTGGCTTCACTGGCAATTACAGTTTTATTTTTTTCAGAATACATACACAATATTGACAATGTAGTTTTGGAATTGTAAAATAAGAGCCAGATGCAATTCAGAGACACATGCAAGTTTTGGAATGGACAGAGAAATCACAGTATAGTACTGTACATAGAATAATTACAGTTTATATTAAACACTTTCTTAACACCTCTTTGTTGTAATGGAAGGAGCACCATTGTCGTTGGTTTTTTTACAGCACCAAAGGAATCCAAAGGGGGTGTTCCTGAAGTGAGCCCTAAGTTGTCTGTCTGTGCCACAGCATCTTTGCAAAATAAGTTTAAGTCATGTGATTCTGGCCCTACAAGGGCAACGATTACTTTCTAGATGAGACATACATACACAGCAAGACATTTTCTATGCCATCCTTAGTCAAAACTTGCATGTGGCATGAAGTGGGATGGTAGCACCAAAGTGCAACATTTGTGTTGATCTGATTTTTTGTTAAGCTTAACCAAGGAAGCAGACAGGGCCGACCTCAAATCCAAACTTCTGGTTCTGATCACCAAAGTCATTGATCATCACATCAACTATAGGCACTTGGTCTATTTTGGGCGTGTTGATTTCCAGCACCGTCTTTGCATAGCCCTTTCTTGACTGTTGAAAAAAGAAGAAAACACCCTAAGCTGTCATAGATCTGAGCAGTTAACATGTACTGTAGATCTTCATAGTTTATCTCTGAAGTGTAAAATTTTTAATTATTGCCTTGTCATGCATTAGCTATTGCAAACTCTAAATCTTATGTTTTCTTATGATTTCATTTTAAAAATGTGACATGGAATGTTTAGATTTCAGATGGAGAATGGCCCATAGGTTTTTTTACATACTAAAGTAGGTCTACAAATGAAAAATAATCAGGGATATTTCATGTTTCTTAGAGAATTCTCAGTTCATGTCTATAGTATTTAATAAACAATAATATTCTCACAGCAGTGCACATTTTGCCTGTACAAAAAAAATCACTAATTAGTTCGGAAAGAGAGAAGATCCACTTCTAAGAAGTAAGACTGTAACTGTCTCACAACATATTAGAGCAGCTGTTTGGACTGGAAAGAAAGTAGTATTCTGACAGCACTGCCAACTGCTGCACTTAGAAGCCAGCTTTGAAGACACACCCTTGCTGCCTAAGGAAAGCTCTCCAGCTCCTCTATGTATCACTGAGCCCAGTCATCCTGGAGTGCCATGATCAGCACTGCTCTTCTTTAGATGGTCTCATATCTGCTGAGACCCCTTTCAGCTATACCAGGCTCTTGGAGTTCAGATGAGCATCCAAGTTGACAGATCTCAGTTTAGTGACTGTTGCAACTTTCAGCTCTCTCTGGAGCTCTGCATTTACTCTCTGTGGTTAACAAAAGTGAAATGAAAATACAAGGCATATAGAAAGGCTGACATGAGGCAGTTGTGTATTAGAATCTCACTGCTGAAGGGGAGGTGCTTTGCACCTCCTGAGCTGCATCTCTGCCTCAGAGTGGGTGTATATCCTGGCACTTTCAGGTCTCTAATTCTGCATCTCTGACTTCTCAGAAACTGCCTTCAGAATGCTCCTATATCAAACACCAAAAGAATTAATGAGGCTTTGACTGTCACTTGTTCATTTGATGTTTTTGTTTCAAAGTGTTAAATAGAGATTCTTCTATTTCTGAAAAGTGGTATGCCCACAGAGACCCTGAAAGAGGTGCTCAGAGAGCTGATGCACACTTGGACACCTTTGGGGATTTTTAGCTAAAGGAGGATTCTGACTCAAAATCCACAAACTTCACCTGGCTTTGAATACACAAGATGAGAAAAGGAAATACAAAGTTACATATGAAACTATTAAATTAATTCACTATGTTTGGGTACATACATAGGACTTATGTAATACATGTTTTTGCTGTATTCACTAAATATTCTATTTGTGTATACCTTGATTTCTAGTATGAATATATTCTGCTTATGGGCTGCCTCCTTTCACTATCTTTTTTTGCTTCTGCCCTTGCCTTATACTGTGCTCATACACAGTAGCAGATAGTCTAGTTTCAGCACAGTAGTGCTGACAGCCTCCATCCATTCCATGTTTGTTCCATTTCTGCTGCTTGGGTTGTATTTATTTCTTTTTTGGTACATAGGTGAAAATTAAATATGGAACTGGTGTACTGTGGTTAAAAATCTACTCAAAGTCAGTATATGACAAGTAGAGTGTTTACAAAGCTTTTCTGAGAAGAAAGCTGTGAAAAAATAATTTGTTTGATTTCTACTTTAAAAGACAGGTTGGTTTTGTAAGACTCTTTGAAGCTCTACTTACTGCACAGCCGTCGTGGAGAGCTTTGATGTAAGGATTGTTGTCATAAGACATTTCTTCATCATTGGATCCTAAGAACCTTAGTGCTTTGTCATAGCTGTCAGAGGGTGCATCGTGCCAGGCTACAGACTGGTGACAGTTGTAAGTGAAATTTTGTCTGGCAGAGGCACTCAGTAGTTTAAGGAATGTCATTTGGACCATATTAATGGAATTGCCTTCAACATCCAAATAGGAAAGCTGAAAAATATAAGAAGTTAGATAAATATTTATATGTTTTCTTTGGTACAATGCAAACCAAAATTATTGTTGACAAAAGAGAACCACATAACTGTCCTTAATTAAAAAATCAACCAACACATAAAATTTTATGAAGTTTTAAAAGTCAATACAGCTATGACTCAGTAAATAAATTTTCATGATGTAGTAGTCTGTTTAGGATGAAGAGCTACATAGTTTAGCTTCATTCTACTGGGAAAGACATAATTACTCCTATCTTATAGTGTAAAGCAGCAGACTCTCTTTAGGAATGAGTTTAAGTTAATCATGAAGTTATGTCAGCCTGCAGCCTCACCTTTGCATACTCAGTATATTTCCAGTTACCTAGACTGGGGTGGGGGATCTGTGCTCCAGCTGCTTTCCTGAGGTGCAGTGGTGAGGTCAGAGGCCAGATCCTCACCACTGGCTGGGCAGGTCACCATTGGGATCACAGTGGGACAATACAGACCAGGCATCTGCTGCCCAGTGGCAAGAGGCCCCATAGCTGCTGTAATATTTAGGGCAAAAGGGCTGGGGGTCTTTTCATTATCTAAATATTTATAAAAATCCCCATGATCTGCTAATTGCTGACAACATGTACCCAATTTATGAATACAGTTATATTGCAGTGACAACTTACAAGTTTGCCTCGCTTAAATTCACTAAACCAAGATCCTGGATTCTCCTTTGGCCACGATGAAATTCTAACCTGTGTGGTCAAGCAGCAGAGACAGAAATCTTTGAAACATATGTTAACAGATATGAGGGTTTTACATGAACTGGGACAAATTTCACACCAGATAATAAAGAATGGTTCTTTCTGCAATCTCAGCCACTTTAAAGGTTTAAAATAGGATGCTTTTCTTGTAGAGAATGCTTTCAAATTAGTGACTTCAAATGGAGTCCAAGAGAGAGTTCTATTTGAGTGAGATGGTTGTAATCTGTTAAGATTCAGGTAAACTGTTAGTATAAATTGTTGCTGTCAAGTGTCTAAATGAGTTTTCACCAATGTTGATGCTGATAGATTTCTGTCATTCAAGCAGGCTTTTAGAAAGCCTTCCTCTACACCATATGCCCTAGCAGATGTAATCTATAACAGTGAGTGAGGACACTGTTAATGAAGTCTTTTACATCTACTTTACATAGGAATAAATGAATAGATATAAATGAACCTGCAGGAGAAACACAGTAAGGTTTAGCTTTCAGGTGACAAATACTAGATCATGTACTGTAAGTGGCTGCTCAGCTGTGTTGCATTCTGAAATGTAATCAAATGTTAGCAAGCAGTTGCATAGATTCACATCTGAGAGTGCAAATGGTATTTGTTAACTCTACATACCATTTTACTGCTCCATTCATATATATGCAAATGTAAATGTAATTAGAAAGACAGATACATGAAAATGTGACAATGTAATTATCCTGTTTAGTTCAACATTGCAACTGCACAGTAGGAAGTGTCAACAGCCAACTGAAAACACAGATTGGTACTTACTCCTTCAGATTTCTTATCTGGGTAGATGCAAGTTTCCCCACCTGCTGTGAAATTGCAGTATACTTTGAAGGAATCTCCAGAACAGCCCTGGTTAGGATCAATCCAATATTCCCCTAAGACAAATGGGAAAATATTTGCCTTATACAGTAGAAATAGCATTCCGAAGACCAAGCCTTACTGCTACCTAATGGTCCTCCAAAGTTCATAGGAAAGTTATTTCATCTGAATGATTTAGGCCAGGGAGCAAAATCTGGAGTGATTTGCATCCTTATCTGCATGGAAAGGTGTCTGCATGGGGCTTGGTGGGGCTGTAGCTGGCACAAGTACCTAAGTTCCCACTGAGAGGGATTCACCTCCAGCAAAGACCTTTTTACTCCTGGGTTATGAGGCTGCAACGCCAGTGAAGGCTGGGCAAGAAAAGAGCTGCAGGCCATCCAAGCTCCATTCAAAGCCAGTGCTTTTTAAAATCTGCTCTTCTAATTACAATGATGATTTCTGTAATGTGGTGTCTTGTCTCCAGATGTTTCACAAACAGGGCAGCAAATGACTTTCTGACAACTACAATTCTAATCCAGTTTCAAACAAAGAGTGGAGGTTTCAAAGAGAAATGGCAAATCCTTTTAGTAGTTCTGTCTTCTTAATATAGGGCACAGACAAAGAATCTATGGGATTTAACAATTCTGTTGATTTAGGCTGTATATTGAAAAGAGTCTTTCCTTTCTGTAAGCTTACCCCTGGAGAATTTTGTATTTTAATGAATGAATTTTCTTTCATTTTAACCAAAATAAGATTACTGTTTTTATGAAGAAAGCTCTAAAGAAGCAAATACTGGTAAATGAAGAAGGTGGATGTGTTCTGCAAAATCCATTCCTTATTATGGAGGGAACTGAATTGTAAAATATGTACTTTTCATATAGCACATACACTGCTTAACTACTCCTCAAGGCAACCATCTTTCTTATCTATCTAGAGTGAAAGCAGTAAAATATTATTAAACTGTCAAAATCTATTTTTCCTTCCATTTAAAAGCAGAAAAATATTGCTTTGAACTGGGAGAAATATCCATTGCAATTGAAAAAATTATGAAAGGATGAAGATTTAGTGAAGGCTGGGTTTCATTTAAACCTTTTCAGAGGGGCAAAATTATTTAGAAAAAAAAACCAACAAAGAATAATAAAATCAAGATAGTTCTTAGTTCTGTGTCTCTTCATATTACTTTGCATTTTATTACGCTACTCCTTGGTAGCATTAAACAGTATCAAAGAAACTTCCATGCCTCTTTGCTGGCTGTTCTAGAAAAAACAGTGCTGATGCAGTAGAGAAAATTATTGCTTCTAAGGGTAAAAGACCAGTAAAGTTTTTGAGCCGTAATTGAATGGAAATCTCATATCATACCAATGCTGTTTCACATTATTATACTAATATACTAAGCTCTTTCATCACTCTATTGTTGTTTTGAAAGGTGGGCCTTGCATTTCCAGGACCATCATAAAAACTGTTTTTTAATTCATCACTTTGAAAGATTTTAATTTGAAAACCAGATCAAGTTATGTATTTAAAGAACTTTGGCTCTTACCAGGAGAAGATCTTTTACATTTTAAAAACTTTTCTGCCTGTAAAAATAGATTCACTGTGACTGTATTTGTTGAGCAACTGTATTAGCCATCTACCAATAAAGCATTATACTGCAAAAGTACCCTGGCAGGCCCTAAGCTCAGCTGGGTGTGCCTGTGCCCTGCAATATGAACCCACCATCGGGGAAGTCCGGGTGGCAGAGCTGCAAATCTTTGCAGGTCCGGGCTGGGTTATTCTGAGTGCCCATGGGAAACTTCATGTGCTCAATGTCTTGCTTCAGTGAATTCAGGGAACCAAAGATCTCCTCCATGCCATCGGAATAATCCAGAATATTATCACCAGCATCAGATAACATATAGTCAGGAGATCTTCTTGTCTTCTTGGGTGACTGGATTGGCAGTGGCTGGATAACCTCACCTGGAGGGCCCTAAGTGGAAAACAACATTTCTAATTATATGTTTTTCAGCAGAGAAAGACCACAGAATGTGGCTTGGAGATAATTTGAATGGGCTTTCTTCAAGGTGTTTACTTCTTTATTTCACCTTTTTTCCTTTAGTTTCATACCTATGTGCATTGATTTACTGGCAAGAAAAACCCCAGAAAACATTGTAAAAGGCCAAACCACTGTTGTGCTCTAAACACTTTTCACTGCATTGCTTTTTGGGGAAGTGTGTGTTGCCCTCACACAAGTGACATGCAGAACTGACTCACATTGCCTCTGTATCCCTGGTAAGTCCCACAAGCACAGACATATTATATGAAAATGGAAAACTGTGGATGTTTCCTATGATAAAACTATGGAAAATTCCACTTGGGGATCTAGGAAACAATATTTAATTTCAAGAAATTGAAACACTTCATTCAGATTTGGACTCTTCATTTTAGGTTGTCATGATATATAAAAGAAATACAGAAATAGAAGAGTATCATCAGGGGAAACCAGTAGAATTCTGTTTTCTGTGCTTCAATATAACACATTAAATACTGCATGAGAGGTTTCTTTGTGGGGGGGTTATAGGGGTTTTTTCTGGGGTGGTTTTTTTTTTGTTTTTTTGGGGTTTTTTTTGTTTGTTTGTTTGTTTGGTTTTTTTGTTGTTTTTTTTTTTTTAATTTGTTTTAAGATTCTTATGGCTTTTTCAGTGCAGAAATGTATTTCTGTGCCTGGTGGATCTGTGTTTCCTGAAAAATGAATTTTCAAACAATCATTCATATTTTAGTTCCCAAACGCTGTTTTCTACCCTTGTGAAAACGAGTTCATCATGTCAGTGTAATGCAAGATAAGAATTCTTACTTACTGGAGGGCCAGGTGGACCAGGTAAGCCACTATCACCCTTTTGACCTGCAGGACCCTACAAAGCAATGAGACAAGTGCAGTGTTTACCCTGCTACATAGTGTTCAAAAATACAAAAAAGCTGAGGAAAAGAACAAAAAGTATGGAGGAGAATTACTCACACTGGATCCTTTGGAACCTTTTGGACCCTGGGGACCCTATGGGCAAGAACATATAACTCTGATTGGTGTGTATTGCACACAGCATGGGGGTGGTTTGAACAGGAGGGCTGCATGAAATTACTTACAGGTAATCCAGGAGGACCAGGGGGTCCAAGTGGACCAGCAGGACCAGAAATTCCCTAAAAAAGAGTAAGAGAATAAGCACATATCTGTGAAACAGGTAGTCCAATTAAATGTCCAGCCATGATGAGTTTTGGGTCAGGCCATTTTCTAGAGGCCAAAATATTTGGCAAGTATAAAATGCTCTCTGACAATCTGAGTTGCCTGTAGTTACCAAGTCCATTACACTGACTGCAGTGCATTGTCACAGCTGTGTTCCTCTTCAGGCTGGCTTGGAAAGCTCACATTTTACATAGTGCCTGAAAAACATGGCTTAATAACTAGAAGAGTGGGAGCTACTTTGGGTAATACAATTAGTAAATGTGATGAGATTGCTGCTGCTACTTTTATCTTGTTGGTCTCTTGTGTTACGTGTGCATGTTAGGATGTATCTGTTTTGTTCATTTTCTCAAACACTACAATCTCACTTTAAGATGTTTAATTTTGCTGTGTTTGTACAATGCCTGTTTTAATCTCTTGCAGGAGACTCTGAGTGTCAAATGTTTATAACAGCTTTATGTCTTTCAAGAGAAAGCCTGGAATATGTAATCCTTGCTTGTGTGGAACTTGAATGGAAACATGAGTATGTTGTACTCACTGCATCACCCTTGGCTCCAGGAGATCCCTGTGGGCCAGGAAGACCCCTATCACCCTTTTCACCCTGTTCTCCTGGAGGTCCAATCAGGCCAATCAAACCAGGATGTCCCTAAACAAGATTTAAGAAAATATAGTTAAAAATCAATATACATTAAAGTAAATGTGTTTTGAAAATACATAAATTAGACCTTTCACACGTTACCACTGTTGCTTGTCAATAATGAATCTGAAAATGAATTATTCTAAAAGCATATTTATTGTTGTTAGGTGGTCTTTTAAACTAAGATTATTTGCAAGTTGTGACTGCTTATTCAGTGAAAGATCTAAGTGCAAGGTAGTCCTCAACTGAAACTTAGACAGAAATCACAGTACCCCTGGGTACACATCTCATACCAGTTTTCACATTTAGATGCATCAGCATCTCACAGAGTTCCACATGTGATATGGCTGTATAATCAGCTCATCCAACCACCTAAACAAAACCTGCAGTTCACAAGGTACAGTCATATTCATGTCCCTTTCTCTACAGCTTTTCTCTGATACCCAAGCAATCAATATATTGTTGGAACTCCATAGGAAAATGCTATCCCAGATGTCTCAATACATTATTTCAAAAGAAAGTATTATAGCTGTTAAATATTTATATTTTGTTCTTTTAAAATAAAAACTCCAATACTCGTTATTTCTACTTGTGTTGTTCTTGTAAATTTGACAGTTCTCTTTCCATCAACATCGTCGGGACTTTCTCTGCAAGGATCCCGTGGTCAACAGATTAACACACAGGCAGCAATCTTTTTCTTTCTAGGTATTTCCAGGGTATCAGATATGGCTTAAAACTTCATGATTATTATTAAGGCTGTGGGAAGCTGTTTGATAGGCACAGTATGATGCCTTGCTGGTACAAACTCCACTGTTGCTTTCTGCTAATTTTATGCAGACTTTTAGGTTGGGCAGAAGCTACAAAGACACAGCCAATTAGCAAAGCATACCTTCTCTCCTTTGGAACCTGGATCTCCTTTCAGTCCAGGTAAGCCCGGGGGGCCCTATATAAAGCAAGGGAAATAATGTTAAAGTAAGTTTTAACATCCTGCTCAGATCACATTTTCTTGAAATGTTATTAAAGGCAGTGCAAATCAAAGTAGAAATTCAGTGGTTAATGGTTGTGATTGATGACATGATTGGAGCCCCAAATTAAGTTGAAATATATGTTTAAAAAGTCATAAAGATGCTACAGTGGTATTTAAATTACTTTATAATTAGAAATCTATAAAGGGTTGTATGAGAAATTTCTTTTTTATAGAAAGAAATCTGTGAAGCAGAGGGTCAAATAAATTATTGATTTGAGAAATCTTTAGATTTTATAAGAATGGCAATGCTAGTTTTGTGTAATTTGTACAGAATGATGTGAAAAATGCAGACCATGCAGTGCCTGTGCAAAAGACATGAATTTTTCAGAGGCTGTTAATCTCACACTGCACATGTATAGATGAGGTGTAGAGTTGCTACTCTAAGTGTCCCCTCACTACTGCTCTGGTGGCAGTTGACAGGTTCTGATGTGGATAGCAATGATAAGAGACCTTTTCCACCTGGCACATAATCGAAAGTGCCATAACATTTCATGTACAAAATATTATTCAGTGCTCATGCTTTCCATCTCCACTTCAGGATATAGCTAGATGCAAAAGCTTAGGCAAATACATAATTCATGAATGAAATGTGAAATTTTGAAGCTTTTGGAATGCAGAATCAGACTTTTCACCTGCAGTGTGTTGTGCTCAACTGCAAATCAGGTTTCATAGTCTCCTGATAGCAATTTCCTGTGGAGGATGGGAGGGAAAGGAGGGAAACCTAACCTCAGCAACTTTTACATACCAACTTTACTTTCTTAAGATCCAAAATTAGGTTGCAGCAATGTATTGAAAAGTTCATGTTGAGCTGACAGGAATTCTGTGCATTTCAGACCATACAGTTCATTAATATAGTTAGATTCAGATTTGAACTGAAGATTTAAGCTCTGAAATGTTAGAAGAGAGATCTTTTGGTGATGTATTTGAGGCTTCTATGACTGACGTGGGAAAAGGATGCTCACCAGAGGTCCAGGAGGGCCATCCTGACCTGGTGCTCCAGGCATACCTTGTTCTCCCTAGAAAAACAAAAAAGCTTGCTTTACCAAAGTAGATACAAGAAAGGCAACATTAAAATATTATGATCTCCCTTACTTACCACAGGTCCAGGAATGCCCCGGAGACCCTCTGGGCCAGGTTTTCCTGCAGGTCCCTGTGGACCAACTGGGCCTGTTTTTCCAGGAGCCCCTTCTGCACCAGGTTCACCCTAGAAGGAACAGAGCAGGTCAGAGAGGGGGGCTGGCTGAGTTTGGCACTGGAGGGATGTACAAGAGGTGAAGTGTTTTTTAAAAGCCAGAGTTCTGCACAGGACAATTTCCTGTGAAATGTCTCTGGCTTCATAGAGAGATGTGCCAGCAGAGCAGGCTCACCTTGCCTGTCACAGGTGAGCTGTGTTGGGCCTGCACTGCTGGCTCCACTCCATTACATATTGCCACTAACTCTGGGTGGGAAATTGGACTTTACAATTTATCTATTATTACTTTAAAGAGCTGCACACATCATAAGCAGTTTACTTTTAATTTATAAATAGTTTATATTTCTATGCTTCAAAAAAAATCTCAATGTATTACCTTTGCACCTTTTTCACCTTGTCTGCCTTCAGCACCTGTTGCTCCAGGAGGTCCCTGTAAAATATGGACACTGAGCTCATAATCTCAGATTTTTGCAAATATAACCAGTGAAAAGAATTCTGAAAGTGCAATTTCTACCATATTAATAAGTAGCAAATGCTTACAAAATAACATTAAATTTCTTTTTTGACATTTTATTCCCAGGATAAAAAATACCAACCTGTTATATCAGCTCTTTTTCCCCTATAAAATTTTCAGGGTTTTTAGAATATCTTAAAGAGTATGCACTGCCTAACACATCTGACATGATGAGGTTCAAACCAAAGAATTAGCTTGGGAAAAAATCCCAGGATATAAAAGGAAAAGGGCAATACTAATTTATATGTACAATAACAATTAATTTTAAACTTGCTTTGCATTGATTTCCATCTATTCACTCTAGTTTATCCATTGATTCCAAAAAGGCTTGTCTTCCTACAGTGCACAGAGTGGCAAATACTTATTTATTCTCTGAGTCAGGGATGGGCTCAGTAAGGGGCCTGATTACATTTAGACAGCCAAAAATTGACATATTATCCACTAAATATGAAAGTGAAAAATAAAAAGACATTTTTCTCCTCCAAAACATCAAGGACTGATTTTTAGGTCAGGTAATTAATATTCATAGCTTCAGCTATGAACAGAAGCACTGTCTAGAATCTAATGTACTCTGCTGAAAATGGTTCTCTTATAGTTTAGAAAAGATGCACTCAAGATAATGGACCAACTGTTCTCCTACAAGGTTAATTTTTAGCCTGGGAAATGTCTTTATTACAAGTAGCTATTTCTTGCCAACCAATGAGCAGCTTAAAGGAAAATGAAAGAAAAGTGACCGTGATCAAATGCTGTGATTTTGTGAATCTATATAAGACTCATCTGTTCATTAATGCAACAAGCAGATTGTAATACTGAGATTAAAAAAAAAAAAAAATGTTCTAAAGACCAGTAATTAGAAAAAATCAATCACTTCCATTTATTTACTGCTTTTTACTTCTTAACAATATATAGAAAACCAATGCAGGCTCCCTAAAGGTAAAGCACCAGAACACAATTTTAATTTTACAGACAAGAACTGTACTTCCAGTCAAGCATCTGCTCCTTTGTGAGCTCAGGGCTTTGGATCAGTGTTTGACCTAGAGCCATTTTTTATACCAGAGTTGAATTTAACCCCAAATTTTTATAGCCTGATATATTTCGCTGTGCACTGCTACTAGCACATATCTTGAGAAACTCCACCAGTTTTAATTCTCGGAAATTTATATTAATTTTATAACTATTTACATAGAAGTATATTAAGAATTATTAATTTGCTTCTGAAATTAGACTTTCTCCAGGGTGACATTGAACACCTGCAGGACTGTATGAACCTTTTGGCCGACAGAAATAGTACAGAATTTACATCAAATATAATGCCAAATGAATTGAATTACCCACAGTTGACTTTGACGATTTGTTGTAGTTATTTACAGGTTTTTTTCCTTGGTATTTTTAAGAGCTGTAAGAGGTAAAGGTCTTATTTTTATTTCTTCAAAATACAGAGAAGCTTAAAGGCTCTGGGCCAAATGCTGACTCTTTAAAACAGGAAGAATAATTTAAATCCCTGTTTCAATAATAATTAATAGTGTTGGATTACTAAAAATATACCCCTTTGTGTACATTGTAATTTGTTGGGTGGATCACAGTTTGCAGTGATAACAAGAAAAATCAACAGGTACATAAATAAATTCAGAAACATTTTAGAAACATGACTTTATTTTCTTACATGAATTAATTTAAATGCCCATTGTCTTTACTGCTTGAAAATTCCTTGCACTGAAGTTCCCATATGGATTATAATGCACCCTATCTAAGAAACTAAAAAAAGGTCGAATGTGGCAGTTTTTATTTGAGAACTATGGTCTTTCATAGTCTAGAAATGCAGCTGCAGCATGAATTAATTAGCAGGGCTAAACCCACTGTGATGGCTAAAATACAAATACAGTGAGTGATGAGTGCTAACCAGAGGGGGTGTTCATTATCAAGCAGTGCCAAGGCTGCCCCAGGCACAGAAGCTGCTGAAGGAGCTGCTCCTTTGCACAGGCTGCAACTGCTGGCCTGGCACAGCCAGGGCTTCTGCAGACACAAACTAGTAATTATTATTTATCTTACCTTCCTACACTGCCTTTGTTGGAGTGGCTGGGAAATCTTAATGTCAGAAACGATCTCAGTAACAGTAATTTTACATTAATGCACGATTCTCCCCCTCGGCACTGCAGCTACCATGCTGGTTTTTATGATCATTGCACTCTAATTTTGGACATACTGCCTGATACATTTTATGAACCAAGAAGACAAAAGAAGTCATGCAGAAACAAACTCATTCTCAATTTTTGTTATGTGAACCTATTGAATATTTTTCTCTGCTCTTCCATATTTCATTAAAATATTTTAAATTGTTGTTTATAGCTGTCATCTGACTTAAAACATGATTTCCAACACAGAAAACCCTTACTACATTTCATCAGTCTGTTGAGATAGGAACCTGGCATATTGTTAGGTGTTCTGTGCATTTGCAATCAAGAGAAAATCAGCTTAATTTTTAAGTGGTGAGTGCACCCTGCTGAGGCAGCATCATGCTGTAGCCTAAATGGAAAGAAATCTCCTTCATAGAAACACTATTTTTTCCCAAGTTACTCAAACATTGTATTTAAAGGTAACAAACCAAATAAACTGCTTCTCAAAACTATGAGACTGGTTTTGTTTCTGTATTGACATCTCTTATTTTAATGGAAGCAGACAGTATGGCCTCCAGTTGAGAACAAAAATATATCTTGCACTTTAAATTCTAATATTTTTCCCTTGGTATATGGAGCTTTCTGTGTGTGTGATGTGGACATATGATTGGCATTCCCAGAGAAAGCAGCCCAGCAGCAGATCCCAAAGCTCAAGAGCCTGGCACACTGAAGGGCTGGGAGGAACACAGGCAAGGAGTGCTGTCTGTGCTGATTTGTACTGACTGCATATTGATGTTAGGACAAACCTTCTCTGATGGGGTCTTTTCCTCATGCTGTTTTTAACATTTGTCAGACAGAAATCAATTAATTCAACCTAAACATGTACTGTATGTAAACAGCACTGTATGGCAAACCAAAAAGAAGTCCCAAAGGTAGGAGTAAGGGATTAAGTTCCAGAAAAATAATAACAATGTAACTATAGAGTGGTTCAGTCTGTATCTCTATTTCTAGATAAGCAGGCACAGTTACTACAGTTACTTGCACCTTAATTACATTGATGTATAAAGCCTTCAGAGCATGCATTTTTCTGATCTGGTACATGCACAGATCATTTAAGAAGTCAGAATATGTAAAATAATAATTATGATTCAATGAAAATTTAAAAAAAAATCATTTTAAAGACTTTGTCTATTACTATGTCACTAATGTCGCCCTTTGTAGATTATGAGTTTGGCTTATAAATTTCTTAGATACAGTGGAAAAACAATTTATGTGCATGTCTTTCACCAGAATTTGTTTCCCAGGGAGAGCTGGGGAAACTTTGCAACTTTGAAACTAAACAGAGATTGCTCCAAATTCTGACCCCTGGTGATAAACGTGATTTCAGAACATTGGACAGTAAAACTGAGTTCAGGTCAGTTCCAAAATAGAATGGAAGAGGGAAATGAAAAATGCATAACAAAATAAATAAGGAGACTGCTGTTGAGGATTTCAAGGGACTTTAAGAAAAAGTGTGAATTCTGAGCTCTGCCAGCTCGTTATTTCAGAGACAGAAAAACAAAAAATGGGGTGGAATATTGCTTTTTAGTGGTATAGCCAGAGCTGCATCTCCCAGACAGCACTGTTACTACTGAAATGATGTGTTCTTCTCAAGCCAAATGAAAAGACTCTTGTTAGGGTGTTTTCTTGAAATTGATTCTACCATACAAGTGATGAAAACTAATGAAAAATATTTTTTCCAGCTAAGTATGAAGCTTTCAGTCTTCCATTGTTTCTTTCTAGTGTAACATAAGAATGATACAGATTCCCTACAAGCTGGAAACACTGTGGTGCTCAAGTGGTGTAGAATCTGATTCTACTAAATGTTTTCTTCAAAATTCAGAAATGGGACTACATTGCAATTTCTAGCCATACATTCTCCCTAAATTGGAAACGTGTCAAACCACAGTTAACATGGAATTTGTGCTTCAAAATTAGGGGGTTTCGTCTAGGTACAATCAGATAGAATATAGCCCATCTGTGAGGAGTGAGCTATTGCCTTCCTGTATAATAAAGCAGGAAGTTTTAATTTGATGTTGAGCAAATACTCTAATTTCTAATATTAAATCAAGCTATATTTCAGTTCTAGTGATAAGGTTGTTAATGCTACTGAAATCATTTACAATATTACAAATACTTTGTGTGTTGGTGGAGCAAATAGATTACTATGAAAAATAATTGAAACTAATTAGGCATGTCAGCTCACTCAAGCCCATTAAATAAAGCAATTTAACATATTTGGCTAAATAATTTTCAGCTTTCATTTAATAATGCCACTTCTCCTGTTTTTTAAAGTGTAAAAACTGCATGTAAGTGCTCTCTGAAGCAGACCTAAGGGTTGATGCATCTAATACAGTTCTGTGAGTGCAACATCATTTACCAGGTTTGATTAGCTATATTTGTAAAGCCTGTGAACCTTCAAAGGCTTTAGAAATAATGGAATAGCTTTGTAAGTTACAGAAATATCTGCCTGTTAATTTTGTATGCAGAGATGATTACATAGTTTTGCACAATAGCTGCATTGAAATGATTTTATTTCCAAGACTAAAGACACCAAATCAGACACATTCTCCCTGCTCTCTGGTAGCAGCCATGTGCCTAAAGATGATGTCTGCTGTTACTGTCATAGCAACTCCCTCCTGCTAGCAGACTAATTCAGTAGACACTGAATTCTTGAGTGAAAAGAAAAAGCACCTTTATGCAATACCTTCTTCCCTATCTATTTTTGTTCTTATATTCCATGTCAGCCATGTTAAAGAGCTTTCTCTGCTGTTTCTGTTTTTTCATTAAAAGAAATGACAAACATCATGTATGAGTGTCCCAGCATGGAACAAGTAGCTGAAGTTCTCTAGGCCATGGTGTCTCACAAAGAGAAGTGTACAAAGGAACATGAGGAATTCCTTACTCTTTTCCCAGGAGGACCAGGTGGGCCAGCTTCACCTGAAGGACCTGGTGGACCCTGCAACAGAAAATGATAAACCCAGGAGTAATAAAGAATGAAGTTCTCATCTTCATTAAATACCACAGACATCTGCCATGTGGTAGCCCCTTCCAATGGACAAAATCTAGAGAAATAGAAGAAATAGAAGAACTTTGATGCTTCATATGGCTCAGATACTGCTTAAGATCTTGGCTCAATTTTATCAGTTCAGCTAATAAAGATTATCTGGCTGCAGAATTTCTTTCTTAGTCTCAGAGCTTCTCTAATTTTAATGCTCCTCAGCAGCTCCAGCACAAATCCTTTAACACATCACTACTTCTAAAAGAAATTGAGCTCTTGCTCAGTTGTGTTACTGTAATAAGAGCAGTTCTACATCTGCAAGGAAATAAATAGATATTTTTCAGTATAATAGTAAAAGCATCCACTTTAAAAATATTTTTAAGAGTGTGACTGCATAGAAGCCACTGATTTGGCAAAAGATACTTTCTTATCATCAGAGAGATCATGCAGGTGACATAAAATGAGGAAAAAATCTTACAGGTTGACCAGGATCACCATCTTCACCTTTCTCTCCACCAACACCATCCTGACCCTACAGAATTCAATGAAAATAAACAAAAATAAAAATTCTGATAATTTAATATAAGAGCACTATTTTTCTACAGAGCATTTTCCCAAGAATATTAGCTTTCAAAACTTTTTAAAGGATTTTAAGCATTTTTACACCTTAAGAACTATGTGAACTGAAAAGCAATGAATCTTACAGGCAAGAGCTCATCCCCAGAGAAGAAAGAGACAGGGTCAACTAGAATTAATTGCAAACTAAGACTAGGACCTCAAACTGGTTTACTTACAGCTGGACCAGGTTCCCCAGGGGGACCAGGATCTCCAGGAAAACCAACTGGGCCCTAGATACATCAGGAAAAAAAGCAAGGAATGTGTCATCCATTGACAAGCAGGTAGCACTCATCACAAATCTTTTATGAAGCATATAATGAATGGAGTGCAGTTGTAGAAAATGCTATGGTTCTGTAAGCAGCACAACTTCAGCAATGCTTCACAATGGTTTGGGTTAGAATGATGAAGCTCACTTACTGGGTTACCCTTAGGCCCATCATCACCTGGAGGTCCTTTAGCACCTGGTGGTCCGGCTGCTCCAGGTGGACCAGCTTCACCTTTTTCTCCCCTTTCACCTTTTGGACCCTGTAGAAAACACATGAACACAGAAATGCCATCTGGAAATTGAATGGCCAAAAAAAAGGATCACAATGGCAAACTCATTCTTCAGACAAGGGCCATGTCACTCCCCAATGGCACGTGAGTGGGAAATTAGCACCTCTCAGGTCAAGTGCCAAATTCTGCACCCTGTTTGCATCAGTGAACTGTTTTTGGAAAGAAAAACATGCAAGCCAAAATTACTACTTATGGAAGGAAAAAGGTATTCTTTTAGGAAGTCTCCATCTTCATCCTCCATTAGTATAAGATGTGGCTGTGATTACAGGGAAACAAATTGCATTTTAAAGGTATAAATTCTCCACTGAAAATTCAAAGACAACATACATAAGTACACAAGTGATCTGAGGAAATCCTTTCCAAAGCAAGCACTGCCAGATACCTTAGCTCACCATAAGAAATCTTAGCAAGACAACAACAAAATACTCACAGATGTTCCAGATTCTCCAGGAGGTCCAGGATTACCAGCTTCTCCAGGTTCACCCTATAGATGCAGAAGAAAAAATTCATGAGTCATTAGGGAGAATATTTCTATGAATGTACTGCTGTTATTACATATTCTTCCCAACTTTATTTATGTAAACAGTTTATAAGAACTGTTTTTTATTTGGTCTACCCAGAGGGGGTTGACTTATGTATATGGTTTTGCAGAACTGGAGTCTGAAATTTGAAAGATAATACATCAAACTAATATTTTGTTGAGCCAGGGAGACCAAACTTCCCTTTGGGCTTCAGAAGATCTTCGCCTTCATTATCCCATATGCTGCAAATTTCCTGTTTGTGATTATTGCTATAGCTGCTATTAGAATGAGAAAAAATTATATAAAGAAAAACTTAAGGATGAAATTACTGCATCAGTTAGAAAAACTTTCTCCACAGGCTACAGAGGTGTGTGCTGTGTATTTACCAGTGATGGAATTTATTTAGTAAAGCAGATGGCATTCAGGATGATACTGTATGGAAATAAAATCTATGCAAATCAAAGATTGTGCACAATTAAGTGAATATTTAGGATAATTCAGTCTCCTTCTGAGCTAATGTACAATATTATCTCAAGGACTGTCTTTTCATTTCTTAATTTTAAAGTTTAGCTATGACCAACTATTTTCTAGCTCAGTGGTCTGATACAAACTCTTCCATTAGTAGAATATTTAGTTATTAATACCACAGAGACACAAATCATGGAAAGATAGCAGAATATGCCTTGTGATTGTCATGGAGTGCTTAGATAAGAACTACGTACTCTTATCCCATAGAATTTTTCAATCCATCTGCTAATGGGGGGATCTTTTTCCCCCCAAATATATTCTTTTTCCAAACCAAATGAACGTTGCCAATAATTACATTTATGAACAGGAGTAGTTCAGTGCTGAAAACCCAATCATTTACTGAATTCACAGAATTGGGATAAATTTGTGTCTCCTTCCTAATCTGTGTGACCTGCATGCCCCTCTTCATTTTATGACAATTCAGTTACTACATTATGAATGTCTGTCATTTCCACATGGTCAGTATAAAACTATAAATCATAAAATACAATTTTTAAACAAATCTTATGGTGTAGATAGTGAACTTTTTTTGCAGAGAAGCTCAGAGCAGCATGATAACCTCACTGGGACCAGAATTCAGCCCAATCCAAATATTTCATTAGATTAAAGGAAAAAGGTTTCAGTACCTCTCAACTGAATTGCAGACTAGGATAATTAACAGATAACCAACATTTTAGGAGAAATATTAAAATGCCCTTTAAAAAGGGCACTATTAAAGGGTGAATGTGCCTTTAGAAACTCTGTTATGTTTTATTATATATACTTAAATTTGTAGTAATCTCAAAAATTAATGATCCCTTATAGTACTTAATATTAATTTACTTCTGTGATACAGCATTCATTTTAAAGCAAAACATAAACCATAGGGTCAATAAGCATTAAGTATGTTTCCCAGGAAAATTCATAATCTTCATTTCCTTATTCTCTGCACAGCATTATTGAGTCTGCAGCATCATCAGCATTGTGGTTTTGTCCATGCCTACTATCAATCTTATGAGCTTTTTGCAGCAACAGAGAATGAAGTCTGGAATCAGCCAAAATATGTTATAAGTTAACATAAGTTAAGTTAGTAGCCATACTATATCTACAGAGTGCACTCTGCAGACCCTTTGCAAAGGGGAGCCCCTTGCAGGACGAACTAAAGGAGTGACAGAAGAGCTCTAACTGTGCCCAGCCTTTCCTGACAAGCACTGTGCAGTGTAATCCCTTTGGCAGCTTCTCACAGAGCAAGTTCTTTTTCTGCCTTTCTGCCAAATGATATTGTAATTTATGATGATCCACATTTGAGTTATCATACAATTCTTACCCTTCCTGTTGACAAACATTCTGCAATATTGTGCAGCACTGGGCTTTGACCTCCACGTGGGAGCACCAGGGCAGCACTGGGAGTGCCTGCTCCAGCACACACGCTGATGTTGGCTGGAGCAGCAGCCCAGATGAGCTCTGTGCACAGCAGCTCCCCAGCAGCAGCAGTGTGGAAAACTGAAAAATTGGAAGGGCTAGAAAATGTCAAGATATTCTCCTTAAAGGGCATCTGTGAAAGATGAGACCAGTTAAAGTTTCATCTCATATTAATATTTCTATAGCATTGCTCTACTAAAAAATGTGTCTCTTCTGTGTATGCAGTCCTTGTTTTATCTGACAGTGATTTTATATTTTAAGTATTAGGTACTACGAAATACTGTATTTGATTTAGATAACTGTTAAGGGAGTTAAACAGTGTTTTGATAGAGAAGATGTAGTTGATAAATATTTACAGAGTGCATATTTATAGCTACTAAAAACTGTGTAATCTATAGCTATTTTTGGCCCTTGTAATTCTTTTCATTTTTTAGCAACAATGGCATTAATTCAGAATCTGATGTACCTTCTCCATGGGAAATATTTCATATTCTGCTGGGAAACAGATTTTATGATCTAATAATAGGTTTATTCCACCTCTGGAGATTTTTCTCTCTTTTGTTAGCAGCTCAGATCTTTTAAAAGTTAGTATGGTCTTTCTTAGGCAATTTCAACAAGCAAAGACAGACATCTTAAACTACAAAGCATCATGTCATTTTGCAGACATGCTTAATTCTGAAAAACTCCTTGGATTAAGCAGAAATATTTCTACCAAGCTAGGTAAAGTAGTTTAAAAGTTGAAATTTTAAAACACATTTTAAAAAAGTTTTAAAGATTAAAAAATATTGTTTTCCTCATGACCAGTTCTAGAGAACTGTCCATACAAGGCACAGAGATAGTGGATGGAAGGCTGCCACCTTTTGGTTAAATTCTGGGACATGATGTTTCATTTCATAACAATGAGAGGCAACTTTGTCTTGACAGGGTTGTGAAAATGTGAAAAGTTACAGTTTTGCTCCTTTTTGCCATTTGCATTAAAAAAAAAAAAAAAAAGGAGAGAAATGATAACTCTAGAAGAGAATTTTTGCATAAGTGTTATATATAAGGGCTCCATAGAGAACTAAATTTAATCAACAGAAATTCTAAAGGCTGTCTTTTCTGGAAGAGCTCGTGTTTACAAGCATGTTGGAGAGGTGGAGAAGGATGAGAAGCAGTCACAGCCAGTAGGCCATGTAAAGATACTGAAGTAATTTGTTAGGATATTCAGGTAGTGTAAGCTGCCCCAGACACATCTTGATTAGGTACCTTAGCAATGTCTGCACATATGGGTGTGGAAAAATGATATGCACACATAAAAGTGGCTGTGAAAACTTATCAAACATGTTTCTAAACTTAGAGCCAGGATACTCAATTGATTTTGTCCTCTCACTTCTATCTGCAGTATAAATCAATGATTAAGCATGAGAACTATTGATTTCCCTTGTTTACTGTGTTGGACTCCTTATTAGTGTACTACCTGGAAAAGTGTTTTAGAACAATATAATAGGAAGGAATGTAAACCCAGATGAGTATAGTGGTTTTCTAACATCAGACTTTTTCAAGCAGTAAACCAGGTCTGAACTCTGAGAGGCTACAGAATGAATGCTTAGGCTCTGCAGACACTGGGTCTGCATTGCTCTCTAACTGATGGTTTATAACGTGCTGTGGAAGGGACAAAGGGTAGAACAGCTCAGTTCTCAGGCAGTTATCACAAATTAATCTAAATTGGAATGCAAATTTATTTCATTAGGTTTTGTGGAAGTGTGGGGTTGGCAGTACTTGATGTGTTTCCCCTCTGTTGTAAATTCTTATGTACATTCTAGGGCACAGGTTGGAGAAGCCATGAGCATCTTCCTGGCTATTCAGAATATCTGCATGTTAGACCTTCGATATCAAATTGCAGATAAGCATGTGTTGGTACATTATAGTTTTCTATTTTTCTTAATCAAAAGCACAAGAAAGGGACTGCTCTTGGTGTGGCAGCTGGATTTAAGTGGCTCTATTGGGTGTAAGATTGCCAAGTGCTCAGTGGAGTTATGGCATTAATAATGCAGAGCTACAGGAACGTTTGAGTGCTGATGCCTTTGAACATTCAGGGCCCTGTGTGTAGAGCATGGGAAACAACAAGCTAGTTAAAAATGCATGCCACAAAGTGTGACAAAAATTGTTTTTCTCTGCCAGAAGATAAGGGGGCTTTGAAACCCCTGTATTGAAGAAAAAAATATCTTCTGGTCAAACCACTCAAATATGAAAGTGAGAAAACCTATTTCTCTCCTCAGCAGTGACAGGGATGATGCCAAAATGCTTTTCCACATTCTACACTCAGTGTATTGAATTATCTGTAGGATGGTATGTCTTTCCTGAAAGGGATGCAGAGGCCAAAGCATGACATAATAAGAAAAACATTGGGGAAAAAAATGTGTGGGAAGAAAAGGAAAAGGAAAAAATGCATGTTTTGTTTAAAAGCATGAACTGTCCTCACCCTGACAAAACAACCCCTGATGATATCTAAGCCTGAAATCTCTTTAAACAGAACTAAAATTAAAAAGGAAGATATCCTAACAAGGAATAAACTCTGGCATGTACTAAAACTTGAGGAGGAGGGAGGAAAATAATTAGAATAAATAAAAACTTCCAAAATAATACACTTGGAAGCTTCTCTTTGTGAATGCAGAGATTGTGGGAAATAAGATAGAGGAAATAAAAAATTACATAAAAAATGACAACCAAGTGATAAACAGTCTGAATTTCATGTTCTTGAATTAAATTTTGTAGCCTAATCATCACAAATAGTGATTCTAAATCATACAGGTGAGTTTCAGGGAGAAACAAAGTAGTAAGGCATTCAATATAAGCCAGTGTTTTCACAAAATGACTGGAATATAATTTGATCATGAAACACTGAAAATTAAATAGGTGACTGAAACCAATGGCAAAATTCCTATCAAGTTCAGAGGGCCACAATATTATACAAGGTGGGTTTATTTAAAGCACTGAACATAATTGGGTGCTACCCTGGATGTTTTCATAATTAACATTTTTCTCAGTACCCTAGTGGTCACACAAAATTTTTTTCTTCCCACAGTGCCCATTATTTTCTGTATTCCACTGACACACAGATTCTCTTTTCCCAGTAACTTTTTATTTCTCTCAAGTCTTAGATTATGTCACATTTGTGGTACTCTTCCCAGAGAGAAAAAAAACAAATCCTGCAAAATTTCATGAGGCCAAGACCTTTTTTAAAGTAGGCTGGGTGAACAACGTCATGAACTTGGTACATTCAAAGGAAAATCCTCGTTAATAATGCAGTCGAGCAGCAAGGCATTGTGTTTTGTGTGTCTTGTGCAATTTTGGGGAAAAAGGATTGAAAACACCAGAATGATGCTGCTCCCAAGAGGTGAGCTGATGCTCAGAGCTGCATCCTAAGAAAGAAGGACTGCAGTGAAGCACTGTCAGCTTGACACAATGACATCTGTTAGGGCTCAGTACCTCTGGTCTCAAAAGACAAAAAGGGAGACAAAGTAGGATATTTTTCCATCAAACCAAATATTATCTTGTATTATTCTAGTACACTCTTTGCCACATCCCAGAGCACTGGCAAGTGTTTTGGTTGATGGGCATGTAGAAAAAAATCATGAAACACCTGAAGATACTTTTAAAAGACTATTTTAGTTAGAAAAAGGGACATCTTGGTTCATGTTCTGAAAAGTTAACAATATGGAAAGCTTTCTGGAAAACTACCAGTACTGACATTCCTAGAGAGGTTTTTTTTCTACGATTCATTGACATTGGTGTTTGAATATATGTGATACTCTCTGGCAAATAATTAAATACTTAAGAGCAATCTACGTAGTTTCTCAATAAACTATTTATACAGTGGCCTGGCACATACTTCTATTTTGTTTCCTTCATCTTATGCTCCACTGAGAATCTTCTTTCTCATTCCAAAGTTCAGGAAAAAATTAATGTTAAATCTGTAACATTATAGCAAAAGGCTTTGAGGCTTACATAGGAGATGTTGTCAAGGTCATGTAGCTTGATAAAATAAACATAAACAGGCATCGCTTTTGAAATTTTTGCTGGCTCAGCTCTATATAATATTTTACTCTGTTGCTTCAAATAAATTACAGAATAAAGCCCTTACATCCATGCTTTCATCATCTTTCCTTTAAGAAAAAGGAAGATATACCTGGCATGTTCCTGGGGTAAAACACAAAAATAAAAAAACGCAAACAAGCTTACTCCATATCCTTGCAGAAAATTTTCTGAATAGAGAATTGAAAATAGCAATGGAAATAATTTTAATGAATGTATATCATATAGCATTCTTATTCAAATCTTTTCTCTTTCTAGGGAATTTTCATCCAAACTCACCTTTTCACCAATACCTCCAACAGAGCCAATTGAGCCTGGGGGGCCTTGGGGACCCTACAGTGATAAAAGAGATTTGTTATCACAAATATAGTTATCCAAAATAGAGTATTTATTACTCAATTAGCAAGACAAAATAACAGGTTTTCTTACATCAGCTCCATTAGGACCCTGGGGACCTCTTGGACCTGGCGGGCCAGGTGGACCCTGTATCAAAGAGACAATGTGACATCACAGAATCATAGAACAGATATAATATAGTTACAATCATAAAGAATAAGTCCAGTAGGGATTTCTGACCAATGAAAAGTAATATGCTCAGTCTGTAGAGGGCTTTTAATCTTTGCTGTGCAACAGGACCAGCAGGGGCAGATTGCTGCCCACTGGATAAGTTCACAAGGTGACAGGAGATCAGGCTATGTTACCCAGCACCTGAGCTGGAAATGAGCTGAAGCCTTGGGCCCCCTGAGGATTGGTTCTTTCCCTACAGGCTCCCTGCCTGCTCATCCCACTGTGCAGAGACCCTGGACCAGCTCGAGTGTCTGTGACAGCCCTGTGGCAGAACTGTGGTGCCTACAGATGAGTGCAGGAGTGAAGCATCCGGACTTGGCACAAGGTGCTGGAGGTGAATGTACAGAGAGCTTGCCTGGCAGTCAGGGACAGCCCACAAGGCATTCTGTCAGCAGGAGAAACAGCTGCAAAATGTATCACCAGGGGAAAGTAAACAGAGCCAAGCAGTGCTCACCATCCTCTGGCCTGCAAGTACCTGAAGCTCTGTGGGAATAACAGTGGTCTGAACTTAGGAAAGCAGCTCCTGGCTCTCTGGTATCTACTTCTCCTCTTTCTTTCCTGAACCCAATTGCCACTGTCCTGTCTCAGACACACAAAGCATCTGCTTGCTATTGATTTTTCAATATCTTCCCATGTTACATAAATCTTGAGAATAATGATGAGGGGATAGATGTGGGAAAGAAAAGTAAATCCCAGAGATATTTTTTTGTGTTACACAAAATGTTTCATACTCGCTCACCAAATTCAGGAGTATCTTATCAAATGGGGAGCTATAGAGAAAAGACAATAATATATGGAGAATATTTATGTCCTTCAGAATGACCAGTGAGGAATAAGTCTTACCATTGGGCCCACATCACCATTTTCACCTTTTTCACCTGGTGGGCCAGGCAGACCCTAAAAACCACAGAAGAGAATACTATTAGTAGAGTCCCTGGAATGATTATTTATAATTCAATATAAATCAGATCTACACTTCAAACCTGTGAACTTGGGAGGGGCCAGGATGGTGGAACAGGAAAAAAAAGACCTATTTGCATTAAAATGGGAAGAAAGGAAAGGAAATGTTTCATAGTACAGTAAATGTATAGGTAGCCCTGGGATGCTTAAACTAGGTGACACAAAATATTTGACTGAACATGGTCAGTGCAGCACAGTGAAGAGGAATGCAAAGATGGCTAAGGTACCTGAGTACTGCAAGCTGTGTAACTGCTTTAATTAGGTGTCCTTTGGAGGTGACAAACCCTGCTGCCAGGTGTTGCATTGCATCACACAGACATTGTCCTAGGAGCAAAGTATCCAAGTCTGTCTAATAACTGATACCTATCTGGAAGCACTATCACTAAGCTGGGCATTCCTAAATGGAGGGTCAAAGCTGTATGCTGGATTTTTTTTTTCTGAGTAATTATTTCTGAAAGTAAAGTAATTTTCCATGTCAAAGGCAATATAAACCTACACAAGATATATATGTTGGTGCAGAAATGAACAGTTCCATGGTGGTTTGCAATATTTTGTTGATTTTATATACTGTAAGTTTTGTGAACTGCATTATGTAATAGATTAAAAATTTTAAAAATTATAGATACAGGTTAAGGTTCAGCTTAGTGAAAGAGATGAGTCAGTTCACACATGGTGAATAGAAAGGAAAGTACTGTTGAATATATTCAAATATTATTATAATGTTTTTAAAGATTCATGTTACAGCTTAATGCTTGGATTAGAAATAGTAAGTGTTCTGTGCTCTAATGTTAAATACATGGAAATGAATCAAGGTCCTAAATATCTTATTCTTTGTTTTATTATATATAAGCAAATGAATTTTTTGAAAAAACTTATTTTTCCACTGTAATTCTCTGAACGCAGCAGTAGGAAGCTGACATTTTATGGTGTGCTTGCTTTGTGTTTTTTGCCTCGTGAAATGCCAATTTTAAGAGGAAGAAATATGAAACTTTAGGAATCTGCCTGATGGCTGCTGTATATAAACATTATAGAGTTCTGCTAATTTCTCAGGCTGCAAGTAGTATCTGTGATGGTATCACTGAGATACACCCTGTGTGCTCAAAATCTATTGTGAAAATACTGTAAATGACAAGGACCTGCTAAATACATCTCCTGGTTGAATCTTTTCTTTAATGATTGTATCTCCAGTGTAAAGGAGTGCTCTTATTAAAGCAGAAATTGGCAGAAATTAATGAATTACTGAACAAAATTCCAAAGCCTGTGTTAGCCAGCAGTTCAGTTTCAGTGCATCCCACTAACTTCCTGCTGCATTAAGTCTGCTGTTTATGCATGAAGCCTATGAGAATGGGATCTTTCAGTTCTAATTAACCAATGCTACCATTTATTTAATAGAAGACAGTAGTCATTCAGTTTCTGACACAGAAAACAGTGTTCTTGCAGATGGAAGGTAAAATAATAAAGGAATTTACCTGTAAGCCAATAGGGCCTGGAGGGCCAGGGAAGCCTCGAGGACCTTCATCACCTTTTTGCCCAAACATCCCTTGCTGACCTCTTGGGCCTGGCTCTCCATCACCTCCCTGTTTGGAAACAACAAGGAGCAAAACTGTCACAGGTCTGATAATACCAACAAGAAAAGCTCCATGGAAATGCCTGGAAAACAACTACAAAAGGGCTCAGAATCACTCCAAGTGACTTTACAAATGCATGCTCATCATCCTGGCTGGATGAAATACCAGCACAAGCTCTGGTTAATGTAGGTCAGTTCGTGCTGCATGTCTCACAAAAACGGTCGCTGAATTGGCCCTCTCTTTCACGTCTGCATAACCATTGTTGAATACTGATGTAAATAGGAGTAGCACACAGTTATACCAATAGAGGGGAGAAGAAATCAGAGCCTTCTAAATAAAAATAAGAATTAATTCACTTGGTATCAGGTGAATTTTAAGAAGAGACACTCTCTTTTAGCTGCACCTGCACTGAGCTGCCATACACATTGCCAAACAAGTTCACTGAAAGGATGGCTCCCATTCACTATTTACAGTATTTCATTTCCAATAATTTTGTCAAATTATTGCCCTGCTGTAAATCTGTCATACAGTAACACCCACACAGCTCATTTACAATAAAGAACTGCATGCAAGTGGACAGTGACAGAACTGTTAGCAGTGCTTTGAAATACATTCCTGAGTAAGGAGCAAACAGTTCCAAGAACTCAGTATCCGCTGAGTTAGGCAAGGTTGGGGCTGGCTCTGAACAAGTACTTACAGCTATACCCGGGGCACCAACAGGACCCTGCAGACCTGGTGGACCTGGAGGACCCTGCAACAAACACACATCCAAAATAATTAATAATTATGACATCTGCAATGAGAATAAAAGCAAACACAGGCATGAGAGAAAACCCTACTTGCAGGATCACAATCTATTCAGCACTTCCACATTTCTCCAAAGAGGATGCAGCATCATTCACAAGTCCTTTCTATTCAGTACAAATTATTTATCTCTCAAAAACTCAGATTTTTCACATCTATAATAGACAATACTGGCACTTGTTGGAAGATCATTTTTAATGTTTCAGAATAGATTTCAAATAGATTTGATTTTGAATGTGAATCAAAATGAAAATATTTTTTCACAAATAAAAATATCAAAACTTTCAATGAGATTTATGAAAAATGCCCCTCAACATTTCAAGCATCATCTAAAAATATATCTTTAATTCAAATGCTTATTATTTGGAGTAGTTTGTATGAAATTGCTAATTATTTTTGCAATGGCACAAAGCTTATTTTGACCTCAAGGAGACATGAAAAAGTGAAAGTTCTTGCTGAGCACTGGGAATCACATTCTCTTTGATATTAAGTCTCTTTTCAACAGTATGACAAAAAATACAATCTCTGAGAGGAACTTCTTTTTTTCATTCTCCCTGCAGAACAACTACTAAATTATATTCACATAATTTAGAAGTCAGTCATGCAGATGTGATGTAATGAAGCCGTCAGAGTATGGGAATACTACTTTATGATGGGGTTTAAATTATGTGGTAGTTTGAAACTTGTTTTTGCAACATTAGAGGAACTAGACTGATAAAGAGTAAAGTTAAGAAAGCACAAAACTCAACATCTGGCCTTGACTAATTCTAGTCTATTTCAGATGCCAAGTTTCTTGCAACTTCTAGGCTTCAAATTCTAGTTTAGACAAGAATAATGCTAGAATTTACTGTCTTTTCTAGGGCTAAAATGAGATTGTGTCATTTATAGGGGGAATTAAATAAAGGGACATAAATTTTGTAGTCTATTTCTTTCTCTGGGTTTTATGTATATTTTAGAACACCTTATTTTCTAGGGAGTTTGAGGTGTCAAGCTGTGTATTTCTTCTCTTTTACAATTTTATTTTTGTCACATACATGATGGCAATACACGAAACAAAGCTTTCTGGCCTCTATGGTGACATATCTAAATGAAAGGACTCCAAGGAATGCTCCAGCTGACTGGGAAGTGTTACCATGAGGAAGGGATTTGGCATGTATGGATTTTTCTACACTGCAATGTAGTGCTCCTTCATTTTATAGGCTCTGGAATGAGGCCTACACATTTTTAAACTCATTTAAAAACCCATTTTGATATAAAGCACTCTTGGAACATACTCTGCAATTGATTAATGAGGAGTTATTTGGACACATGGCCAGATTTTTTTTTCCATTGCTCTGGAGGGCAAATGGAGAGACTGATCAGAATCATGATAGAATCTTCAGTTGATAAAGGCAGCTGTGATAACTGCACAGGTTTTGAAGTTCGAGAGAGGACAGCACATCAGCAACAAAATTGTGCTGTCTTAGCTAGAATATGCCAACATAGTTAGGCACAGTATTTTCAAACCCACAAAAATAAATCTTTGTTGCTCTCAATGAGGAATTGAAGACTTTTCCAGCTCTTCTTAAACAGGAAAGATGAATCAGTTCTTTGATCAGGATCCTTGCTGTGATCAGCCTCTAAATGCCCACCAAGGCCTTTTGTGGGTGGTTGGAGATTGTAAATATCTATTCTTTATGTCCTGTGATTTCAGAACTGTGTACTTCCTCTTCAGAACCTTTCAGAGGTGACCAACAAGCCCTTTCTCCCTGCCCTAATAGGCATCTGTCAGCATGTTGAAAGGAAAGCAGATTTAAAATAAACACATTCTGAAATTGTCAGGGTTGAATGACTGCAGTGGAGGGCAAATAGATTCAAGACACATGACTTCAACTGGAGTTACATTTACTTCAACTAAGGCTTGAACACTGAATCCTGTATTTCAAGGGAATGTGTAATATTCTCAAATGCATTAAACCTTGAGACTGAGAGTCCAGGATACATTCTCAAATGATAATGCTGCAGACACCTTGTTTGCAAAGCAGGTCTGCTGGAACAGGCCCAAATGCATCAGTACTCACTAAGGGAACTGTGGTCACAGTCTAATGCTCAGCATAACTAGCTATGCTAAAATTATCTGAAACACAAGAGTGTAGCACGTGTTTTTTTCCTGAATTTCTCTGATGCAAAGCATCTCTAATGAAGAGGCATGTCAAAGGGAAAAACAGGATGTGCCTGTGACCACACGCAAAACCTGAGGTGGAACTGGATCAGAGGTTGGAACTCACTAATCCTGGAATTGGTTTCCAACCCAAGCCACTCCGTGATTCTGTAATTCTATGACCTGTGATTTACTTGAGTTTATACATATTCTCCCATAAACATAATCTGATAATATGTAAGCCATAAATTTGGTGTAATTTTTAAAAGTAATATACTGTTCTGTAACTTGTTAATGTCAAAAATCCCAGTGTTTTCAAGATAAATATACTTAGCCATGTATTCATGTGCTAAGTTTAGAGCTTTGCTAACAGTGAATATTTTTGAAATATACAAGGGATCTTTCTGCCATTACTTCTCAATTTTTTTCTTAAGGAAAAGTATTCAAATGAAGTACCAGTTTATCTTGAGATTAAGCAGAAGTGAAAAAATACAATTTTGAATTTTTAGGAAAGAAACCACAATCAAACTGAAATAAATAAATGTTAGTTTTATTCTTACTAGCTTGGAATTTCCTAATGTAAAAAGCTAAATTTTATATTTGTGGCCTAAATAAAAACAGGAAGTGCTTTAGAATTAATTTTTGAAGACAGAAAAATACCAGATTAAAACAGTAGAAACCTGATTAGTCTTTGGTTCACTAATAAGCCTAATGATAATACATGAAAATTTGTATAAGCCATTTCATCTGTGGTCTTTACTGATCTGAAATGCTGCCATCAGTTAATTATGCTCCCCAAGAATTAGATAGCCTTTAAAAATTTTGAAACTATATTAGTGGATTCCTCTACTGAGAGTCCATAGTTTTCATCATCATGGCTAAGAACCAAAGCTGGGTGTGTTCACACAGTGCAGTCAGTGAAGTTCAGCACAGGAAGAGAACGTATGAGAATTCTTGGTGTCTCCCTGTTCAAATGCAGAATGGAGGAATTTCAATGATACAGGGGGGGTGTAAAGAATGTAGTTTACCTTTCTATTTTGTAATCACTGTGTAAGCTCTAGGAGTATGAGCAATACTAAATACATGCCTGCATCTGTAAGTACAAACTTCCAGTGTTGCCTTGAAAGAATATTATTTTGAAGGAACCTTTTAGGAGTGTGTTTCTGCTCATTTATGTAACAAGGCTACTTGCATATTTCATGCATGAATACCTTTTATTTATGAAGAATAAATGTAATGCACAAAGGATTTTGCTACTCACGTTTTCTCCTTTGTCACCTTTACTACCTTTCTGACCTGGTTCACCAATTTCACCCTGTAATTGAAAGTTAAAAGTTAAAGGTGTTTAAAATGGTTTCCACAGTTAGCTGAAGTCAGTATCACAGTACCTCTGAATGTGCCCTTTGATATGATTATTCTATGTTTTATACTGCTGAAAGCCTAAAGGGAGCAATTGTGCCGTGATCAACAGTGTGTCATAATAATCCAGATATAGATTGCTGAATTGAAAAGGGCAACAACACCTGGCTTTGAAGTATAGTGCAACTGAGCTCTAAATAAAGGGAATTGTGTTCCTCATGTCACCTTCAATATGAACTTATAATGAAATACCCTGATTTACAGGCTCATGTAACTATGACTGAACAACTGCTTCTCACTGGAGTGTGCAGTACTTCAAAACTTCAAAATTATTCAAATCACCAAGAAACCATGTTAAAAAATAATGTTTTCTTTATACAATAATAAAAGACAATTAAATTAAACCACAGAAAATACTCTCTATGGGATAAATAACACTCATGCATCACAAAAATGGCTGTTGAAATCTTTACCTTTACCCTGTGCTAACTAACAGAAGGGCTGGATCAAGCAAACACAACAGATGATCCTGAAAGGTGCCATGTCCTAAATTCTGCCAGAAGTCAACAGAACATCTCTGCTGTGAACATAATTATTCTGATGCCCTCAACCTATCAATAGTGGTTCTGAATCCCTGTATATTACTGAAAACCTTTCATCTTACTCATTCAGTAGACCAAGTTGCTAAAATAGGCAAAAATCGATTTTGGCATCATTTGCCTTGATTTATTTTGCCACACATTCATCCTTGTTTCTTTGCCAGGATAAATGTTATTCTACGAGTTCTTTAACACAAATCTCAATGTCCCATGGCATCTCTCCCTCAAACATTTGGTTATAGAAGAGGCTTTTAGGTCTTTTTTTGCAGTAGGCAGAGGGAATCTGGGGGAGGTGGGGAAAAGATTTGTTGCTTTGTCACTCTATTTATTGTGAGGAAAGCTACAAACAGAGAACTGTACTGACAGATCTTCTCCCAGATGCACTAATACTAATTAGAACAATTCACCTTGTCACCATCTTCTCCAGGAGAGCCACTAGGACCAGCAGGACCAGGAAGTCCTACGGGACCTTGTATTCCATCACGTCCAGCTGGACCTTGGGGACCTTTTTCACCCTAGTTTTGAAGAAAATGAAGTAATCCATATTATCACAGGAGAGTAATGAAAATTTCAGTACAGGGAGTCACATTACCAATATAAAACTAAAAAACCCATCCCTCTCCAAAAAAAAAAAAAAAACAAACCAAAAAACCAAACAACCCAACAAAACAGAAAGCCCCACAACACAAAGAAAACAATGAAGGGAAGAGAATATATAAGAGAATGATATGAAGTAATAATGGAAGCTGATGTCAAATACATTTATACTCTAATGCAGAGTGGCTGGGTACAAAGTTTTAATGAAAGACTGATTTATATCCACTCCCTGTAGTGATAAAAACAGATTTAACCCTTCCTGCTCTTAGAGAGCACGATAATAAATGTTTTACTATGTACTTGTTTTGTAAATCCAAAATAAGTACCTTGGTAATCCTGAGAACACATATTGAATAGGCAAATCCCAGAGTGGGAACAAGTGGCACTCTGGACTGAAAAGCCTGTGCTGAGATGGTTTTGTGGCACTGTGACTACTTACGGGAGCGCCCTTCTCTCCGGCGGGGCCTGGAGGGCCCTGGGGGCCGGGGCGGCCGGGCAGGCCAATGGGGCCGGCGGTGCCCGCGGCTCCGCGCTCTCCTGGCGAGCCCTGGGAAAAGATACAAACAAAAAGGGAATTCTGACACAGCCCTGGTGACTGCTGGTGGCTCTCATGGGGCAAGCCAGCAGAGATGCTTGTTGTCAATGCGAGTCCAGCTGGTTGAAGGTTACACATCCATCACGTGTGCAAGTAAGGAAAAAAGGCTGAAAGGACTAACTTCAAGTTCGTACTCAGTACAGTTCATGCAACACTATTTATTTTTTTGTAAATACCACTTCCTGTATTTGTTCATCATAATGAGAATGTGCGCAAAACCAGCCTGTTTTCAAGAACTTATTTCCCTCTATATTTTCAAAACACGTTAACATACTACTTTGATGAAAGAATATTCACCTTATCAAAATACAGAACTAAGCCACACCATGAGCAAAAACTTTAGTAAAGTTTTGAGCTGTTCATTGCTGTAATGATCACATTGCTGCATTTCAATTCAACTCTGTAAAAATCCATTCAAGTATAATGACTAGCCTAGTGTGTTCTTCAGAGAAGGTTTTCACATACAGGCACCTTTTAGATAAGCACAGAAAAAGCTAAAAACATAATATTACAAATTAAAGACAAAAAGACAGTCACTATGTATTGAAAACCACTACAATTGCATTTTTGTTTTCTGTCTTTTAAATAATTTACAATTTTTGCAATAACAGAATACCATTAAAGGTTTGTTTGCTGTACAATAATATTTCCCCAGCTTTTCACCTCTACTCCTTAAACATAGTTTGCAACACTTCAAAGTTATGATTGGTAACTTCACTTTTCCAATAGATACACTAGAAGTGGGATGATTCCATATGATCATGGAATAAAAAGATAATATGGTGGTGTAGCCAGACTCTAAATAGCCTTTTTTTCATGTTTAAGCAAGATCAAATTTGTTGTCTCTTAGACATCAGAATTTTAAAATGCTTTCAGCTTTCACCTATTAGGACTCTATTTTTTGCTTTTACTCAGGACTTACTTGTCCCAGACTGACCTCATTAGCATCACTGGTACAAATTTCTTCATAAGGTGCTTTTCCCTCCAGATGAATGTGGCAGAAGAGTGCTGCTGAATGGTTTCTTAAAATATTTTAGCAAGTTATTTCAGTAAGATCTGAAATTGCATGGGTGTTCAAACAAAGTATTTGTATGGAAATCATAGATGACCTTATCCTTCCAGATGTTGGGGTTTTTTTAAGTCTGGGTGGCTGCCTAAGTTTCTGTCCTATTTTCGTTATTTTAGTTCCTAAGGCTTCAGTGAATTCAACAAGAAAAAGTCATTACCCTGCAGCCAATACTACCATGGTCTCTGATCTTGTCAGCTCTCATAAGCTAAACAATTTTAGGTCATCTCATCAGGAGGATTTAAGAATAGAGAGGGAAAAACCCAAATAACTCACAGATCTTTCCTGTATGAGACAGGAGACCTAACAGAGGCCATAATTTCCAGTAGCTCTTTATAATCAGTCAGTTTTTCACAACTATCTTTGCATTTCACATGAATTAGGAACAGGGACTATACCTTCTGTTTTAAAGGAACTGCTCCTTTCTCTGAGAGAATTGCCTCTGAGCAAAGCAGAACATATTAAATTGTAGTCACAACTCAGAAAAGAATTTTAAGTAGCTTCTTAAGTCTGTTCTCTCTATGTTTGTTATCTTTTCTGGTCACTCTGTCCCACTATGAAACAATCTCCTTATGTTACAAAACCACTTGTTAACCTGTGGTCTTGCAATACTCACATCCTGGAATCTTTTTATTAATATGTTTGGGTTGTTTTTAAAAAACTTCTCTACAGAATGGAAGTGTCATGTTTTCTCTTGTATTGCCATTGCACAGATTACAAACTCACTAGCAACCTTAGTTTTATCTCACTTCCTGTGAGGGGATATGTAATTATAGCTGTTGTATATACTGCATAGTAGTAGCAATACTTTTTATTGGTGGTTAACAAAATGTTCAACAAGTGAAGGTCCCCATGACTGTAAAATGTTATGAGATAGATGAAGATAGCTCTAGATAGCTCAGTGCTGATAATTGGGTAGCCTACAGCTGGCTTATTCTGAGTCTAATTTGAGCATCCTATTCCTAAATGAGCAAATGAAAAATGACTGCTTGACATTCCAAAGAGGTTTCTCTCATCAGCATTCAGCATTCCACACAGTAGTAGGAGAAGGGAAGAAAACAAACAAAAGCAACAAAGATAGCATGTAAAAGAGAACTGTAAAAAAAATTCAAACAAAAACCACACAGCAACAAAAAAAGCCGCACAACCCCTCCCCCAAAAACCCCTCAAACCATGAAAATGCCACCCCCTCAATCCTGCAGAACCCCCCTTGCTCTGACACGCATTCATGCATCTCTTTCTTTTGTCCAAATCCCTCTAAACAGAGTAATTGGCATGCACAGTATTTGGAGCAGTCATTTGTTTGGTATGCTTGCAGATGTGTGCAGCAGCCAAATAAAGCTTCTAATTGACTATATATGCTGGTTAGAAGCAATTGGTATTGGCAGGGAATGGCAGGAAAGTCATCCAGTGGCATGAATTCTCTTCCAATTACAAATGGCAAATGAAGACTCCACTACAATTAAACTTCTGTGTGTATGTGCTGTTGGCTAAAAATAGATGGGAAAATATTTTAGAACTACGTGATGCTCATGGTCTGCTGTGAGCTTCTGTGGAAAAAAGCAAGCAATTTAATTGTTTAGTTGTTTAATTGTGATGCTTGAAGGTGTGCAGAAAACCAGTATTAAGGGCACCTATGCACCTTTTTTTCACTGAAAACTGCTTTAAGATAACAAGTTAGTAATTAAAGATGAAATAGATAAAAAATCCCACTGTGGACTTTTGAAACACTTTAAGGGCAACTTGGTCCTGTTTTGTATCCCAAGCTTGTACTACAATCATCTCAAAATATATTTTAAAAAATTAAAAATTTTGCCCTTCGAACTCTTTCAACTCCTGCTCCCACTACGTCTATTTATTAAAGATTGGAATAATTATATGCAAAATTTCTCAGACTCCTAAGTGTTTCTTTTTATGACTGCTTACCTTAGCAGGAAGGGTGGCCCCAAGAGGAATGGATTTATAAACTCAAGTTCTTGGTAGTGTGCTCCTGACACCCATCCTCTGTGTGTTTCTGGTCTATAATTAATGATGATTTCAGTCTGGCACTGAACTCCCATTAGCTGGAGAGCATTAATAGTGTTCCTGGATTTTCTCTATCAATTTAGTTTCACATGAAAGGAATACTATTCATGAGCTCTGAGAGAGCTCCATGATTTGAACCAAAGGATAGTAAATGGGGATAATTAAGACATCATTCTCAAAAAAGCTCTGATGTATTCAACTAAAACACTAACTTAACACACTCTATAAGAATTAGAAAAACATGGATCATCTGAATTTAAATTCAAACATATGTATTTCAGAATATAGACAGCTACCACTAAATAAGGGGTGTACTCTTGCCTCACATCCTGTGTGATGTGTCTTTCTCAGGAACCACGGCAGGAGTGGCACAGCTCCTGAGTGGGCAATGCTGTCTGGCAAAGGGGCTGTGCCACACGTCAGGTTTGCTTGTGCTGGCTGGTCTGTGCATGCTCAGAAGGGCTCTGCTTCACTGCACCTGAACTATCTGCTTGAGAGCTCAGTCCAGCCTTAGGGGCTCCTTCAACAAAAATCAAGGCATGACCTTTAGATTGAAGAGACTATTCTGGTCTGTGCTTTCTTGATTTTGATTCACCCTTTAACATTTCAGGTTCTTCAGATGGGTAAGATGATATCCCTTTTGACTCTCCCTACTAGATTCCATTCCATTCCATTCCATTCCATTCCATTCCATCCCATCCCATCCCATTCCCAGCTACTTTGGGTGCCTTTTGGGAATGCATATGTACTGCACAGTGTTAAGAACAGTAAATTCAAGTTCTTGCTTTAAAGAATAGATGCTTCAAGGCATTAAGAATTCAATAATCATTTTAAGAATTCAAGTCCCATGTATTACTTGTACTGTACTATGTGTGGCTTTTTATCCTTGTTTAATGCATTCTAATCTGAATATGAATTGCAATGACATAAAAGAGCTTCTTTGTTGAAATACATAGAAATTCAGCTCCTCCATTACTTTCTAACAAGAATAACTGTGATGATTGATTCTTTTCTTTTTTAACTTCAATTGCACTGAATGAAAGAAATAAGTTGACAAGATGACTGTCAAAATCTACACATTTCACATTTGGGAATAACTCTACCATGTTTTGAATACCAGTGCATCCTTGTAGAACTTCTTTGCATAAAGCATGACAACAGAGGATAGGTAACTTGAAGCACATTCCACTCTTGAGCTTCAAATGCTGAGAAGGAAAATTCCTGCATGACATGATTTTACACAGTTGTACAAAGGGAACACAGGAGTGTTGGGTTTGCATGGCAAGGTTTTGGTGGCAGGAGACTACAGGAGTGACTTTTGTGAGAAGACACCAGTTTCCCCTATATCCAATGGAGCCCACCCCAGCCAGCTCCAAGATGGATCCAGCACTGGCCGTGGCTGAGCCCATCAGTGACAGGGATAGAACCTCTTGGAAACTGTATTTAAGAAGTGGGGAAAAACTGCGCAGAGGAGGGGAGCAGAGATCCCTGTAGCCCATGGAGGACCCCATGGAGGAGGTCAGTGCCCAAAGGAGACTGTGACCCCAAGCAGAGCCTGCACTGGCACAGGATCTAGGGAGAACCTGTGGCCCTGTGGAGAGAGAAGCCCTCAGTGGAGCAGGTTTGCTGCCAGGACTTGGGACCCCATGGGTGACCCATGCTGAACAGCCTGCTCCTGAAGGACTACACCCCGTGGGGGAGCCAGGCTGGAGCAGTTCATGAAGAACTGCAGCCTGCACGAAGGACTCATGCTGGAGAACATCCTGGAGGACTGTGTCACATCCAAGGGACCCCACACTGGAGCAGAGGAAGAGTGTGAGGAATCCTCCCCATAAGGAGGATGGAGTGGCAATGTGTGGTGAAATGAGGGCAACCCCCATTCTCCATCCTCCTGCTTGGGGGCAGGATAAAATAAAAATCAGGAGTGAAGTTCAGCCTGGGAAGAAGGGAGGGTGAGGGGAAGGTGTTTTCAGACTTTTTGTTTCTCCTTATCTATCCTACTCTGCCTTGATTGAAAATAAATTAAACTCATTTTCCCAGTCTGTTTTGCCCAAGATGGTACCTGGTGGCTGATCTCCCTGTCCTTATCTTGACTCCCAAGCCTTTCAGTGTATTTTGTGTTCTCCTGTCCAGCTGAGGAGGATAAATTTGTATAAGTATTGAGCAGCAAGTAAATGTCATAACTAAATCTGGTGGTAGAAGGCTTCAGACATTCTCAGCCTTCACAACCCTAGCATGTTTATTAGTATGGATACTTTGTAGAAGTCTGATCTCTGCTGTTTTACAGACTGTGTTAATCAAGAACACCACAGCACCTAAAGAAGAAAAAAGGTTATTAGGTAATATTGCTTATATTTCCATTAAATTATCATGTTTACTTACCATTGGTCCAGGTGGACCCTGTGGGCCTTCCCCTCCTTTCAGACCACCTGGACCCTAGAAAATGAAAAGGAACACTTGTTTACTAAACTGGAAAGTTCAAGAGTAATTTTGCAACACATGTAATAGGAAACATGTAAAGACCCAAAGAAGCAAACCTGAATCATTTTCTTTCTTCTGATAAAGCCAATGATACTTGACAATGTTGGATGTTTGATGTCTGTTCTCTTACTGCATTTATTTAAGCACAGTAGAAGACTTATGAAATAAAGGAGTTAATACTGTGTTTCTTTTATTTAGAAATATCATGCCAATTGCTCTAGCACTTATATCATACCTGAGCACCTGGAAGACCTCTCTCTCCAGGGAAACCACGAAGACCTGCTGGTCCATCTTTCCCAGGAATGCCTTGAGGGCCTGGATCACCCTGGGAAATATATTACATTTTGATTAAAAAATATGTCTAAAAATTAGTTGTACAATGAGTAATGAAAATGAACTATCAGATCCTAGTTATAGTAAAGAAAACAAAGATTCTGCCCCCAGATATTCACCCACTAATTCTTTTATCAGTACAGTAGTCTATGATTATAATGAACTTTGACAAAATAAAGTACTAGTTATGGAATGCATAAATAGTGAAAAGCACAACAAGCTAAAAAATATGTTTAAAGATACATTCAAAATAATTTTTATACCAATTTATAATAAAAAATTGAGTAGAATTACATAGCAACTAGATAAGTATTATTTTTCTTGTTCCTCAATGGTAGCCAAAATGTAAGTTAGGAGTTAAATTTATTCAATGAAATTCTGCCCTTTATTCACTACTACACATCTGACTTTAAATGCCAGTTTGCAATTTTCCACCTTGGTGTGAATATGTCATTACTAAGTATTTCCATATGGAATGCATAGTATATGCAATTTTTGGTTTTTTACAAAAATATTAATTACTGGCTCAAGAGAATTCTCATTATTTCAGTGGAAGCAGACACAGCTCTAGAACTGGAATCTTCCAGTCTTCCAAGTCCTTCTGTGTGAAACCTGCCAATCATGATTTTACACTGTATGTTCTGATTTTATTGTGCATGTCTACTCGATGATTTGAAATGTCACACTGGCAGCAATTTATCTGTCCCTTCCAATTTGGTCCCCAAAGCCACATCATACCTTAGCACCTTCTTTTCCTGCAGCACCTGGGAGGCCTTGTTCACCTGGGGGACCAGGAGGACCTGGGTGACCTCTTTCACCAATTGGCCCCGTCTCACCAGTAGGACCCTAAGCACAAAAGTAAAACTTTAGTCACCTGAAGTTATTTAATGTCTTGCAGGGTGTGGGAGGAAGTGGAGAGGAGCAGATGCTCAATATCCAGCTGTTATGTTACCAAACACTACTACCATTGGCTAGCATACATTCCTCACCTTCCCTCCAGGCAAAGCTGACTTACAAATATCTTTGTCCTATAAAATAAATCTTGCATTGCATTTTGCCTGAAGACATGTCTGTGCAGCTTCCAAAGAGTGAAATCCTGACCTTGTTCCTCAAGCACTGAAGCTTAAAACACGGTGTGTATGGGAGAAAGTTACAAAAAGGACACAGGAGAGAAATCCAGATACTATTCTTGTCTTGAAACACTTCTGTACTGCTGTTTTTCTGAATAATAGGAATTGTAAGGCAGAAGAGTTGAAAGATCTCTCTGCAGATTCACTAGTAGAAAAGTTCCACTGAGGGAATTAGCTAAAAAAGCTCCAAGTGCTTAATTAAGTTGCAGATTAGTAAGGTTAAACAAATTCAATTTTGATAGTCTATCTTTACACAATCTAAAAGTTACTGAAACTTTTTCTCTGGCAAGAAATTCACACATTGCATTGTTCTTTCTAAAATGTTTAATGGTAGACAAATCTGTCTTCTTGACTTCTGTAAACCACCAATTTCAAAATCACATAAAAAAATCCCTGAAACAACAACAAAAAAAACCAAAAAAACCCCTAACCTAAAACATAAAACAAAGTGGAAAGGTAACCCAAATATTTTCTTTTTTTTTTTTTTTTTTTTGTGGAATCACTTATGATTACTAAGTATTTTTCTAATTTTTCTAATATTGTTATGCAACTTTATTTGCAAAAGTTAATGTAACCATTGATACAGTCCTTTTAATACAACAAAAGCAACTGCCTTATCCATAATTTAACCATTAAATGTTGGTCTTATGAAGTTAACTGTGAAATGAAATTATGTACCTGAGGGCCAACAACACCACCAGGACCAGGAGGACCAGTTTTTCCTTGAAAACCCTGTGAAATAATTACAGAATATTACATTACTCTGGACAAGTCATAGAAGAGCAAAATTCATATCTGTGCTGAAGAGGTGAATGAGAAATTCCATGTCACACTTTCCTTCTCTTCAGGAAATAAAAAAGAGAAATCCTTTCTGCCTGTGTATGCTTAGAAATGAAATGCTGATTGGTATCTCTAACATCTCTCAGTTCCAGTCTCTCTGAGGTGGTACAGCAGTAAAAATTGCCCTCAGTGTTACAGATCTCTCTAGGAGAACTTGATTAGATGAGTTTGAATGCATAAGTGATGCAGCTAAAAGACAGTTGAAAATACACTTTTACATATGTATTTTATGAATCATAAAGCCTAAAATAAAAAAGCTTTTTAAAGAAAGACACAGATGGAGGATTAAGGTGGGAGGGCATGAAAGATAAAGTGGAGGTGAGACAAAAAGAAAATGAAAAGAAATAAAGATCCAGGGAAGATCAAGGTTATATAGAAATGGTAAAAAAGGCAATATGAGAGCCAGAAAAAAGAATAGAAAAGAAATATTTTTGAGACAGTTTTTTAGAACATGTGTAAATTTTATAGAATTTTTCATTTTCTGATCAGTGGCCCCAGACTTCAAGCCAAAATTAGTCAATAAACTGAATGAGAATGTCACTTTATAATAGCATTGTTCAACGCATCTTTGAATTCTGCTAAATTATTTCTTTCAAATACAGGAATAGTGTTAGACAGTGCGTTCCTGCTGTACCACATTAGGGTCCTACACAGCACTGCCTGCCAAACAGCCAGATTTTACCATAGTTCAATTTGGCAAATAACTCAGGCACTCTCTCAGACCTCTGAAATGATCCAGATTTAAAAAAAAAAAAAAAAAAAAAAAAAAGAAAAGACAAAAAAGACAGAAGTAGACCTTTGTTCTAATGACAGAAAATCAGAACAGCTCCAGATGGAATTATTCCTGTGGCCCTTCCTTTACACAAAGCTTCCTCTGTAAGCCTGTTCTAAGCAAAGACAAAGAATGTTGAACATCACCCACTTACTGAAAGCACCTTGAGAATACTTGCTATTCTGATTTTGCAGAATGCAGATACTTTCTTTCTTGATGCTGATGATAATGATGGGTTTACTACCCTTCTTTCTTCTTTCTGTCTTCTGTTACAAGTTTATCTACTCCTACAAGCTTATCTTTTCCTATTTTCTAAAAATCCTATCCAGATTTTTAAAAGATGTAAGAAGCAAAAGAGCTTTCAGCACCAACTTTTCAAGAAGACCTGAACCTTCCACGGCTTCATCTAAAATATTTACCAATAAAAAAATTACAAATATCTTGTGTGTGTTTTGAAGTGCCTAAGTAGCCTCTACCTTTTTTTGTTATTTTCTGTGAAAGAAAATTTAATCAAACTGGATTTATTGTAGCAAGAAGGAGGCCCTCAATTAATTCTAACAGACAGCACAGCTAGTATATTTCTATTTTATCTTTTTGCTAGCATGAAGCACTGAATTCTTCCATACAGCAGACAATCTAGCAACCTTCTCTGTTGATGCCTCCTGCCAAACTGAGATTGACATCACTGAAATTTATAATCATTTCTAAGGACAAACTGGAATAATATTGGTTTTCAGTATATTCCTACATTTATATTCCAAATTATTTAGCATGATATTACTGTTCCTATGTCTACAGTTTCAACAAGTGATGTCAGTACTTCAAAGTGTACATGTCTTACTGGGGAAAAAGTTGCAGCCTCTTCCCCACTAATAGTTACTTCAGTTGCTGTCAACATATGCTTATTATTCCATAAACAAGCTGCAGAGCGCAGCCTGGGAATCTGACTCTCTAATTTGTTAAGCTTGACTGTGTCTGTTTTCCTTATTCCCTAATTGCTGAAATGCCCATATGTACCAATGAACTTTAATAAGATATGTGTCTAAATAATTCTTGATACTGATCTATCAGTGACTGCAATGAAAGTTTTCTGATTTATACATTTTTTAAAAACCTGAAGTGGATATGTCCATCAGGAAAAGAAAGTCAACAAGCCTACTGATTGATTTAAAACCATCTGGATTTCTACAAAAACACATACATGAGAACCCATGGGGAAAAATATTTTAAAAATAATTTTGGCCCAAGTTCACAAACACACAGGGCAGAAAACAATGCTAATGAAAAGCTGCATTTGATCCTAAGTTACTCAAGTTTTTTTATCAGTCTAACTCTACTAAACCCAAAGATATACAAAATTAGAGAACTATAGAACTGAATGAATCCTGAGGGAACTCGTTCAAATTTCACACAGTAGCAGAGCCCATAGTTTCATTGTATTTTGAATATTTTGTTTCTAGTCATGACTGAAATCAAGAAATCATATAATCAGAATGGCTGAGGTTGGAAGGGACCTCAGGAGTTATTTTGCCCAACTGCTCTGCTGAAGCAGGGCTGCTGAGAGCTGATTGCTCAGGAATATATCCAGATGGAGACTGCAGCTTCTCTGGGTACTCTGTGACAGTGCTTGGTCACCCTCACACAGAAAAAGCATTTCTTGATGTTCAGAGGGAACCTCTTTTTCAGTTTATGCCATTGCCTCTTCTCACTGGGCACCATGGAAAAGAGCCTGGCTCCATCTTCTTTACAGCTCCCTTCAGGTATTGCTGTACTTGGGTAAGACCTGAGCCTTCTCTGGGCTGAGCAGTCCTGGCTCCATCAGTCTTTATTCACAGCAGAGATGCTCCAGTCCCTTACTCATCTTAGTGGCCCTTTCCTGGCCACTCTCCAACAGCTCTCTGTTGTCCTGAGGAGCCCAGAACTGGACTTGATGCTCCTGGCCTCAGCAGGGCTGCACAGAAGGAAGAGATCCCTCTGCTGCAGCACAGGGTGCTCCCTGCCTTCTCTGCTGTACTGCCACATTACTGGCTCATGTCCAGATCAGTAAAACTAAAGGGAAAATAGTAACTTTTTGATTGCAAAATAAAGTTCAGGTTTGAACTTGCTGCATTTTAAACAATGATTACAATTGATTCTTATGGTACACAACACCAGTCTTTGCATCATTGCAAAGGAAAAGAACAAAGGAGGCAATAATGTTTCACACACAAAAAAGCCACTATCATTGCAAAACATTACAATGCCACAATGCTACAGTACTAGCAGCAGAAAATAGAGATTTTCAGAGGGATGTGTTACTCCAAGCTCTGTGCTCCTCCTTCCCACAGTGGAAGTGACTCAGCAGTGACTAGAAGATTTCCAGTGAAGCTGGAGCCTAAAACACATTCTACATGCTGAGAAAATGTCTCTCTAAATTAACTTATGGCTTTCTCTAGCTCTGAAAAATCCAAGTGAGAATTTTTATTTTATTTTATAGTGGAATATGAGTAAGGTTTTGGCACTACAGAAATAGTGTGTTTTTCTAAGTTCAATAAAAAGTATTACGTAGTATTTTTTTTTCATTTTGATGCTAGAATTTATTATTTGTGATTCTAAGAGGAGTTACATAGTTTAAAAATTTAATTTTATTTTAATAGGTTCAATCATTCCTGATTCTACTTTCCAAAGGTCTTGGGCTCCCAGTTTTCTAGCTGCTTATCATCAATAAGACTTTTTTTCATGTTACTATTTATGGTACACAGCATTCAGCAAGAAAAGTACTGCATAGTAATTGTCTGAAAAATCTTCATTTAAATTGAGATCTGGGTATTAATCTCTTTTACTTCTATTGACTATTTAATCTCATTGTGACGTTACTAACAGGACATATCAAAGAATAACCTCACACTTGTATCATGGAAGAAAAAGAAAGCTTTTTCATGCACAATCTGCAAGAAAAGTACAGTGATATAACCTCGTGGTGCCAGCCTCTTTCCCTTTTCCCTCTGTTTCTTTGGCTCTGATCACATAATCATGACAACACTAACACAGTAGAGTGCATTTACTTACAGTCTCTCCCCGCTGTCCTGGGTGCCCAGGCAAGCCATCTTTTCCAGGTGGACCCTGAAATTATAAAATACATAAATCAAACCATCTCTTAGCCATCCTCAATAAAAGTGTGCAATCAGCTGTCAGAATCTCTGCACTCTGTTTATTTGTAGACTACTCTTTGGTAAATCTTTATTGCTCCTATATTAGCTAGCTAGGATTTCAATAATATTTTTTCCTTCTGTCCTCCCTGATGTGCCTTAACAATTGCTTGGAGAATCACTTGTCCAATGCAAACATGTTCAAAATAGATTTGTGTAAATTCAGAAATCATGGAAAGTTCCTATATTTCCCTTCCATTTTTCTTTGGATAATGACTCAACACAAATCTAAGCATTACAGAAGTACTTGATGACATTTCAGGTTTTGGAATTGGAAATAAAATAACAAATGCATGGGAGAAAAAAAAAATTACAGCTGGTTTGTTGCTTTTGTACTGCACATGAGCAGAGGCACAGCAGAAGAGCAGTAAAACAAGCTCAGGGGGCATCTCAAATGTGCCATTAGTTCTATACATTTCTGCTGCTAGTGAATGCCTCCTTCCTCTTCATTTTTCCTCAGCAAACCAATCATTCAAAGACAACATACAGCAGCAAAGTAGTGTTTTGCCTTAACTCAGTCACTGGAGGACAGACTAGACTTGCAGTTTGGTGCATTTCTCTGAATGTCTGAAGAGCTGCACCAATGACTGCTTCGAATACCCTTAAGTCTCAACAAGAATATTTGTAATCTATACATAAACCAGCCCTCACATTAATTTTCAAATATTCACTTCAGAGGCACTCTATAAAAATTATGATTCCTGTTGTTGTACATCCTTAATAAAAGAGATACTTACTGGAGGTCCCTTGGGTCCGGGGAATCCAACAGGTCCCTGAGGCCCTTGTGGTCCCTGGATTAAAGGCAACCAAAGAAATAAAGTTTTACTCAGGCTGCCTTGATGCTGGATGGAAAATTTTGCTTCAATTATAAGATATAGGAACTCTGCTGATAATGTCTGGATTTAAGCATAAAGCCTCAGCTACACTGACATAAATATTGGTAGCAACAATTCACATGCATAGACACTGGAGGGATTTCCTGAAAGCAATAGTGCTTGTGTAGGAATGCAGTAAAAAAAATGAGGAAAACTACTTACATCAGCTATGTTTGTATCTTGCCCCTAAAACTGTGCATAATAATGTAGGAACCAACTGTGAGTTAGAAGCACTCTTCTTCTATGTCACATAAACCAGGAGATTTAGTTAATAGTTTGGTCATCTTTTTAACTTTCAGCCAAATATTAATCTTTAGCAATTCCTAAACCCTGATGATATTTCAAACCAGGGTAACAGTACAAAATTCCAAATAGAATAAGCTTTTCAGCATTACCAAGGATTAAACCCAGCATTTTTGCTATTACAAAAAATAGTTGAAAAATCCCATGATATATGAACATTTTATTTTTATATTTCTGTATGCATACAGATATATGGAAAGAGAAAATTTTCATGCAGCATGGTTTTAGAAATTTAGCTAAAGATGATCAATTGACTTAGTGCATTGTGCACGTGTGCTTGCATGTATGTTTACATGTAAATATCTATACACATAGATATTTACACAGCTTACATGACTTTTTCTGAAACTGTTATTAAAAAAAAAAAAAAAGAGCCCAGCTTTTAAAATTTACTGTTGACATGCTGAAAGGTACTCTGTCAGCTTATGCAAATAATTTTTGCTCTTTTGCTTTTAGTGCACTAAGTGAAATCCTAACAGTCATTCATTTTATGTGGTTCCACAGGTGAGTGAAGGACCCATGTCATATAGTGCAAGACTTTATCCTGTTCTATTTGGTATTTCATGTGTGGATTTGCTATGACATCAGCTGTCCAAATGTGTTAGGAAGGTTGGTTTGATGCTAAAGACTTGAAGCAGGAGGCCACATCTCCCAGATTATCCTACCCTTTTGCTCCTCAGAGTTCCTTGGAGCCCTGGCTCACTTGCAGAGCACAGCTGCCTCCTGTAATGGGCAAAGCACTGCACAAATGTGGCTGGGGGAGAGGATCCCTTGTGCCCAGCCTGGGAGAATTTGACCTTGAATAAATCTCATTCCAGGGCAGACTTTTATTATACCGAAATACTAAATCTGAATCAATTAAGAAGTGCTAGGCAAAGGGAGAAATCTTTGATCTTAGTGCTCTTTCCATATTTTTTGTTTTGTTTTGTTTTCTAAAAGAGGAGTAAATCTGTTTCTGAAATCTTCATAACACACAAATATGCTCCATATGAGGGTTTGGATATTTTTTCAATATGCCATGTCTGTGAACAAATGAAATTTTCTCATTTGTTTCTGGACATAACATAAAGCTTAAAAAAAAAGAAGGAGCTTTATAGAGGAAAACTAATAAAATTGACTCAGCTACTCTTCAAAATATCTGAGTGAAATTGGTCACTCTCAGTAATTGGGTTATAGGAACACAACTCAAATTTTTACATTTAAATGCACCTCCATTCTCATAAATTTCTCCTCTTCTTACACTTGGAGGCTTTCAAATCTTTACATTTTTTCCTTTTATTCACAATATGCCTTGCAGTTTTCAAGACAGTGGACTGATGTATTATTTGAGAAAAAGCACTAGAATACTAAGGCACATTATCAAAATTACATTTTCATTTTTGTTATTAAATTTCATTTTATCAGTAGCTTCACAGAATAGATCATTTATTATTTTCATGTTTGGTAGGTGAAATAGTCTCAGAGGAGTAAAGATGACAGTTTTATTTTTTGGCTGACACTTATCCCTATTGGGAAGCAAATAGATACCTCACACTTATATTTCACAAGTCATCTCTTTGCTTTTATCAGTTTCTCTCCAGGGATGCCTTCATCTTGGGACTGATCTGCTCATTGTTTTAGTACCCACACGACTTCTCTTCCTTGCAAATTCTTGGAGCTGTCAGCAAGCTCCTGTTTCACAAGGATCTGCTATTCCCCTTCTGGCAGTCTGCCTCTGATCCTCCTCAGTGTAAAGCAACCATCATTTCCTTTCTTGGTCTATGCCTAGTTCTCTCCATCCCACATCCTAGCTAATGTCAAAAATAGTGACACTGTGGAGCTGGGGAAAATGTGTGAGGAACACCCTCCTGAGGTGTAAGACTCGTAGAGAACACTGGGACCTTGGGGTGGACACTGGGAGAAGAGCTTTAGGCTTCCTGTGTGGAAAAGGTTAGCAGTTTAATGAAATATGACTACCAAAGAAAAGTTTAAGTTTTGCAAAAATACTTTGGCAGAAAGCTCATCCACTTCAACTAACTTGGTTTTCAAGTGCTGTCATTACAAATATGATTTATTAATACTCTTTTTCCATATACTGCTGTGCTATGAGTTGACTTTGAAAATTTTGTTTTAGAGAGAACAGTAGCATTTCTGAAGCATGCAGAAAAGTAAGTTGAAGGGAATTCTTAGCTGATCAGAACAAAAAACCACTGTTGCTTCAACAAAGAATCTTCTGGAGGTGGCTTGAGTGTTTGCTAATCCTATAAACAGGCAGTAAGCTGCAGTAGGTGAGGAATTCTGAAGAGCCTAAGGGGTTGAGTGCACCTCTAATTCACATGGATGAATACAGGGTGTGTGGATGTAACACTGTGTATGTACTCTCTGTCCTATATGGACAAAACTGAGCTACAGAGGGAAGAAGCTGTCAGCAAACTTCAGCCACCCCATGCACAACTTTGTGAAAAGCTTCATTGGAACTGAGGTCTCATTACCTCTGGTTACTCTGGTCAAAGTAGCACAGAGAGATGAGAGGGAGAACTGAAAATAAAGCAACCCTCCCACCCTCAATCACACTCCTAAATAGTGGGAAAACAACATGAACAAAGATAGCTTTCACAAACCCTTTCGCCTGGTGGGCCAGGAGGGCCATCATTGCCTGAAGTGCCCTGGAAAGGAAAGAAATGATGGTCAAGGATTTACATGTATTTAAAAGAAACAGCCTGTAGCCAATCTATATGGGGTGCTTGACAATTACCTTTGGACCTGGTTTGCCAGTGGGACCTCTGGGACCTCTTGAGCCTCTTGGACCCTGTCAAATTGATACAGATGCACTTGGTGATAAATACTGGATACTATAATCTAATAAAAATAATTCTTCACAGTATAGTGGAGGCAATTTACACAGGAAAGCTTCCAAATTGCAAATCAAAAGAACTTACTGTTGGTCCTCTCTGTCCTCTGGGGCCTGGCTTGCCATGCAATCCCTGGAAAGAAAAGTTTACAGAAATCATCTTAGCAGGCACTATATTTGTGAGATAAAGTTTTTTTTACTGCAATAGAGGCAGAGAGCAACTCCCTTAAGTTTAAATATTATTTTACCTTTAACTATCTACTTTGCATTTCAATTTACAGAATCATGGTCCTTGATAAAACTGGTTATCTTTCTGAGTTCACTGGGACTTGTAGCTAAATGCACTAAATTTGCCTGAGAATCAGATTCTGTCAGAGGCATTAGAACATTTTAAACTACATTAAAATATTATTGAAGGTGGCACACAAGCAGAGTCCCTCTGCAGTAGTCTAAAGGACTTGGCATCATGGACAGCCTTAAAAACAAAGTTCTCAAGTTCTCGTGGACAGTTCCACAGGTTAACAGAGAAAAGAAAAGGCTCTCTCTTCATTTATAACAGAAATGGGCACTGTAATACCTACCAAAATTATGCACACTTGACAGAGATACAGAACTTGCCAGAATACCAGCCTTTGATTTTTTGCTTTAATATTATCTCCTAATCATGCTCAATGGGATCTTTTCTTTTGGCTCTGCACTGGAATTGCTGTGCATTTTAATGAATCTTAAGATTCAAGAGAGTATTCTTTAGGTAGAGAGAGGAAACTGATGGCTGGTACTTTCTAATCTCTGAGGTAAACAAACCAGCAACAAAATAATCATCAGAGATGTTTTAGCACAAAGCTTCCTTTTATTGGAAACTAATTAAATGCATCCACCTGTTTCCTTGATAGGCTCCCCCCCCCCTTTTTTTTTTTTACTGTTAGTTTTATTTCACTTCTCAGAATAAAAATTATATGTTGTTTTTGAAATGCTACTCAGCCTGTGATGTTCTCAAGGACAGGGACCAGCTTTCCCTAGCACCTGTATGTGTGGTAACATAAAACAACATATCCCTTTAGGCAACATTAACAATAATATCTGATTCTCATTACAAAACCTGCAGTTAGGGCTCTTTGATGATCAGTGTAATACTTCAGTATGCCAGCAGTTTGATGGTATTAATTATGTGGTTAATACCCTAGCTGAACTTAAAGCTTCATGAAGGCCTGAAAACAGATCAATATAGTAAGATTTTCATAATTTTAAGCCTGCTGTTTGATTCTATAATTTTGCCTTTTTTTTTAATCTGCTGCCTTTATTAGCAATTGTCTCTTTTTTTCATAATGCTGATGAACTGAGCATTTCTTTGTTTGCTTTTGCCTGTACATAACAACATATCTTTCTCTTAGATAAAATAATGCAAGAACCATTTAAACTGTACATAAGTAATGCAAATGCTATTGGATTTCATGTATTTCATCTTAAAATAATGAATTTCTGTTTTTAATAATATATGTTACCTGCTTGATCTGATGTTGCTATCAGCTGTGAATTCTGACTAATCTCTTAATTTCACCATCTTTCTAACATATCCTGCTATGTTCAATTGAGCTTTAGAGACAACAGCAGTGACCTTCTTTCTAATCTATTTTTAGTTGTTGTAGTTTGAAGAACATGTATAAAACATTTTCCCTCACCTTTTTCAAGCAAATAAAGCCACTAAAGATGTAATTTTACATTTTTTTTGATATATGTAATAGTATATGTTCTTCATCTTGCCAGGTATATTTTGCCTTTTTGAAGCTAAGCCTAAAAAAACCCCCCTTGTGTCAAGTCAGAATATTTATGAAATACAAGTTGAATTTCCTTGAGGGTAAATTGCATGCTAGCAGGATAATTCCTGTGATACAGGAAAATAGTTCTTGCCAACTCACTCAGCTATACTGTCCAGAAAAACTCCCCAAATGCTTCAGCAAAGGTGATTTTTTTCCCCTTCTTTTTCCAATTATATAATTATGGCAGTATGTGCAGCAAGAAATTGTCCAAGTTCTTGTATATTTAGATTAATACCTTGAAGAATGGTAAATATCACCCCAGTATCTCCTGTTTTACAGCAAGACAGAGGTCCATCTAAAAGCCTGTTTTTATAGTTCTTTAGATAGTAACTTGTATCCTTGGGTTTCAGTGACTTCCTCAGTGCTGAATTTTAAAAGTTAATTAAGTGCTATGCAAGAAGGAATTATCGTACCCTTGCACCTTTCTCTCCATTGGCACCTGGAAATCCTGGGAAACCAGTTGAGCCCTGTGATAGAAATCAATGCAAATGTCAGAGGATATCGAGAGCAAAACAATGGGAGAGCCAACATTTGACACATAAAGCACAGCTCCAAAGCCATGTACATTGTACATGCCAGCCTTGCAAGTGTGACAGCTGTACATAAACTTAGGAAATCAGTAAATAAACTTACCATAATGCTTCAAGTCCAGAAAGCATTAAAAAAAAAAATCAACGTATATAATGGACATTATTTGTCATCTTATTAGACAATAAAATATTTGTTAAATCTGCACCTTTTTTAAAAGTAGGCAAGTTGGATTAGTAACAGCCCATTAGAAATAACTGTATCATAATGAAGACAAACAAAAAAGGCCTTGTTGCCCCACAGTAAAATAATTATTTTAAAAAACAATTCCAAAAAGTGGTAAGGTTTTGCCACATCCTCTGTTCACTTTACTGAGCTGTAAATGAATCACTTCAAGTTCTTTATTCACTGTAAACCAATCATGGGACAATATCATTTAACTGATCCATGCAACTCATACATAAGCAGAATTTATGAGATTATCTGACTTGAAACTTTTCCCAGCTCTACTCCTCCTTCTTTTTTCCTCCCCTTTCCTTCTGCTGACTTCCCAGTCTAATGGAAGCAGTAATATTTTGTTCTTTGCTTCTGCCATACAGGTTTGGTGGGAGAGCAGACTTTTACCTGCCAAGGAGGTGTTAATTTTTCATAAGGAACTTGGGATCAAAGAGGTGATAGACATGGTAAAATATACTTTTAAATGACTGGGGATGAAAATGAAGAGAGTGTTTGGTTTGGTCAGCCACTAAAATTTACTAGCCAGACTCCCTGCTGTCATAATGCACCTATGGCTGTGCAGCTTGCTATTAGCATTTTAGTGGCAAATAAAATGCATATAACAAAAACCTAAAATACAATTTCTTGGTGCTCCTCTGTGAAGTGTTAGTAATTTTTTTTCTTTTTTTTTTTTCTTCTTGTCCTTACACCTGTTTTTCCTCTAATGAATCTTGATTTACATAATCATTCCAATTATCCTTAAAAGACTTAGGGGCAGTACAACTTCACTAACACAGGTTCTAATAAAACCCTAACTGATATTGACTGGTAGGAGAAAAGTACTAATTTTCTTACTTCCTTTTCCTTTTATATTACTTTTCCTTTCATTTTCTTTCTTATTTCTTAATTCTTCCCTAGTTATAACTTTATATAAGAATAAAAGTGAAACTTCTAGTCTGTGAAGCCCAAGCATGTTCTTTAAAATTAATAGGTTGGAAAAACCAGATCGAATGATGGGGCACTAACAGTCATGACTTGGTTGTACATATCTTACGTGTACAGTAATTTTTCCAACTGTGCTAATCAAGAGGGACTTGATTGCAGAAAAAAAAAACAAACCCACAGTGAAAATTATCAGCTAATGGCAGTGCTCTAAGACCAATTCTTGGAAAAAAAATTACAAGCAAGTATCAACAAAAAGAATGATATCAACATTCTCAACAATACTAGGACAAGATTTCCTATTTGCTTTACATAGCTAATATATTTTTCTGCTGCTTTTATTTTCTCAATCCCTTATGTTGATTTGAGATTGCCTGTGACTCAGTTTCCAAAAAAGTCTCTAGTAAGTTTTGTAGCTGTCATTAGTCTTTCTTGGAAATTTAAGCAACAAATTAGAAGAGCATACAGTGAATGCCACTTGAGAACTAGTTTCAATTTTAATGTGACAAAAATGTAGTGCAAGGAAATTCTTGATCAAGTCTTTGTTGAAAAAAGAATCAATCAACTTTGATTTGAAATGCTACATCATTTTTGTTCTTTGAAGTGAATAATGTAAAACTCTTTTATCCTAGATTTTTCAAAAGACAATTCTAAAGGAGAACAATGAGACTGAAATCTAAGACATTTTGAGTTAAGAAACTGAAGCAAAAGCCCCTTTGTCTTTCAAGGTGAATAGTTTTCAAGAATATTTTCCATAGATAGTTTCAGTATTTTTCACTAATGCAGTGTTCAGTGAATAAGCATTCTTCAGATAGTCCATTCACTTGACAGAAAAGGGTCACAGTATAGGGCAGAATCAGAAAAAACACTTTGCTTTGACAGTCAGGAAGTTTTATTTCATCCAAAACCCCCCACAGTTTCAAATTTGGAAATAAAAATAGATCCGAAGTAGAGCAGAATTGAGGGTGTAGAGGGGTAAGGGATTGTTTTTACTTGTGATATTTACCCAGATGGGTCTTCTTTGGGAGGGTCTGGAGCTAAAATGTCTCCCTAATAGTCTCCTCTACACAGTGAAATATCTGTAGATTTGCTTTTATTCCATCTTTTTTCTTTCTAATCTCAGAAAAGAGATCTTACAATTAATTTAGCATGCCCTTTTCCTAAAGATGTGTTAGGATGAACTTAATGGAAGCATGTTTCATAAAAATGTTTTAAGTCAGAAGCCCCCTGTGTGGTTTTCTATTGCAATCCAAATATATAAGATGGCTGAAGGATAGCTATAGGCACATAAATTAACTAAGGATTGTGTTTTTTCATGTTTGTCTGAAAAGAAACTAAAGAAAAACATGAGGAAAATTGTAAAGTATGCTTCCAAGAAATATGGTTTATTCCATGGAGGAAGCAGTTAAGACACAAATAGAATCCTTATACCACACTGAAAATTCCCATCCCTATCAGCATCCATTAAAGGCCAATAAAGTGCCTTTTCTCTTTCAAGCACATCAGCAATTCCTTCCTTTTCCCATTGTTTAACACATGCCAGTCTGATGCTGGCATAATACAGCTCATGAGAACATGCTAAAGGGTAGAATAATAAGAGGAAAGATGGTGCTCCATAAAGAGCCTGACATAGGGAAACCCACATTATTAAGGGTTTTACTTCAGGATATGATTGTTAAGAAAGAAAAGGAGAAAAATGGCCCTTTCTTTGATGTTCACACCCTGCTTCCCCAAACACAGAAATGAAATAACTGCCACTGTGACCAGTGTCAAAACACTCAATATGCAGCTCATTTACAGCTCACCTTTGGACCTTGTCTTCCTGGATATCCTGGCAATCCAGGCACACCAAGCTTTCCCTGCAACGAAAAGGCAGTGGTAAATTTTACTGTACCCTCCTTAGTGGCTCAGCAAGCTTCTATACACAACAATTTTTCCACAATATAGAGTGATGATACTCCATGGAATATAATATTAAATTAAATCAATTTCTCATTTTTATAATTAATCACCAGTGGGCTTAGTGCCCCAAACTTAAATAAAAATCCCACTCTGATGAATGAATTCAGAGAAACCAATATCTCAAAGGTTTTTTTTCTCCCATGATGTGCTGTGCAGTGCTATGTGGCTGGGATCATTAAGCAACTAATATTCTCTAAGACATAAGGGTGTTAATAGGTTTAAGTGAGAAGAAATTATTTTTGTTTATGCCATGTTACGGCTGACTTTTCATTAATAGGCCTTTGAAGAATCAGTTTTTTTCTTGCATAGTTCTAAACCAAAACTATGATAAATTATACCCCACTGATTGCTTGCTGACAATGGATTTGTCAACAAACATTACCAGCTTTCTATGTTCAGAAAAGACTGATCAGCACTGACATCAACCCTTCCCAGAAATGAAATACAGTACTCTACTCCATTGAGTTGTCTCTTCAGAGGATGAGTGATGGCTTCCCACTTTCAAAGGCAAGGGAAAGCAGTTTCAGACTTTGAAAGATGGGAACTCTGGGGGAGAATTTCTCTGTGTTCTAGAATATCAAGTTTTGGAGAAGATCTCAATGGAAAAGACAACTGCAAAGTACCATGTGGTACTCTGCAATAACTATAGATAACATAAAATAAGAAGGAGAAACTTGAATGGGGAAGGTAACTTTCCCAAAAAATGTCTGTTGGTAAAAAATACAGCACATAAACAAACATGTTGTGTATTTTCCTATTTATCTAAGTGTATATGTCTGGTGAGACATTACTGAAGAACAATTTTTAGATTTATGAAACTACTTATAATGCTGCTTGTTATTTGCCACCCTGAAACAAGCCACATGCATTGCAATGATTTAAATGTTTTGCAGCATGACAGCACATCAAACTGTTGCCAAATTCAATGAAAGTTTTGTCCCTGGTTTTACAAGTAGGCAAGCCCAGTTGCCTAGGTTGTGTGTGAATACAGATTTTTTTTTTATTATTATTAGCTCTTTTCTGATACGTTCCTCATTTTTTTGGCATCCTACTTGAGGTTTCATTAACAAGCAAATCCTTTTAGACCTACTTGGGAAATAACATTTTCTTATCATGGAATCAGATGAACACAGAGAATAAGAGACTACTGCAGTAATTTTATTACTTTCCTTACAAGAGTAGTACCTTTGCATTAAATACAACATAAGACTGACAAGGGGACAAGACATTTATGTCTGCTCTTACAGACTTTCCAAATATTGTGGGAAGATCTAAAAGTTCCCAATGACTATTTCAGTTTTTACACTAAAATAAATATCACAGGACCAACACCAAAGAATTCCTCTGTGACCTATGCCATTCTGTATCTATAGAATATCCACAGAAGATGTGTGCCTTCTAGTGGGCAAGAAAAGCTGTAAACATTTGTAGAAAAGGGAAAACTGTGGGTCTAAAATTCCAAAGCCAAAAAATTCCAATAGTGTTATCAACACCAACAATTTTTTTCAAATAACTTCTGACAATTAAGGCTTCAGATTCTGGACTTGTGATACTGTGAGAGTTCCAAATATGTCACAGTGAAGAAGAAATGCTTGAAAACCTATATTCATAGTGAGTTATTTGAATAAGAAAAACTAAAAATAACTCAAATTTGCATTTAAAAAATACCCACTATAAAAAAAAAGGGTTGGTTTGTTTTGATTTTGATGGTGTAATCTCTGTCCTATTTTTTCAAGACAGAACTAGAATTGAAGCTATAGTCCACCAAAAAAATTAAAGGGAAATATTTTCATCAGCATCTTCTCACTTTATTGATATATAGCATATACATTTTTAAATCATCATTTTTATTTTATTTTTTATTATCATACTTCTCCAGTTACTGTAATTACCACTGCTGAAATCACCTTTCCTTTCTGATTCTGCCACACAGTGAAATACAGTACCCATACACACATTTCCCCTTTCCATTCTTTATACCAAACCTTTTGGTTGAAACCAGGATTCTACAGAGATTTGCACTTTGTGCTTGATCTCTCTTTTTTCACCATTCTTTTTTCAGTCCTCCCTTTTAACAACCCTTTTACCTTTTGCCAACCCTTTTTGGATTTTTATTCAGGAAACCTTTTCTGTTTAAAACAATTTCCATGTCACAATTTGCTGTAACATGACCCAATATTAATTCCCTCTTCAGCAGCACCTTTACCCTCTTTGGGCCCACCTGTTCTCTTTGCATTGTGTTTTCCACAGCTGGCATGCACTGTATGTAATTAGGGATAAAAATTCAGTTACCTTATGCATTGGTGAAGTACTAAATGACTCTTTTTATACTTACAAGAGGATTCCCAATCCTTGATCAAATGGGAACTGCAGTGGTCTGCTGCTGTAGTGTCACAAAAACTACTGGTAAGTAGCTAAAGATTTTGCAGGCACGAAGGCTTGTTTTTAGAGATGGAGATTATGGGTTCTATCTGTGCTATGAAGCAATGGCATGTTTATATTAATTTCTGGCTACTGACCTTTTCCCCAGCTGGACCAGCAGCCCCTGGGTCCCCAGATGGACCTGCTCGACCTTTTGGACCTTCTGGGCCATCTTCTCCTCGTGGACCTGGCTGACCAATTTCTCCCTAAAATACATCATCTTGTAAATATGGAGCAATTGCCTCCATGCAGATATTGGAAATTGAAAAGATTAACTACAATTACTTGAAAATAATTTTTCAGTAAATCAAAATAGAGAACAGAATCATAGAATAGTTTGGGTTAGAAGGAACATTTAAAGGCCATCCAGGCCTCCAAATAGACCAGGTTGCTCTAAGCCCTGTCCAATTTCCTAGTAAATGTTCATTATATAAATGAAAATATATATAAATTAGGCACTGAATGTTACTTTCAGAGTGTAAGAGGCTAGTTTTCTTGCTTGAAGACAGCTGCATTTGGAAACTGTATTCTCGTTTTCCCTCTCCTAAATTTTTGAGAAGGCACCCTGGAAGTCCATAGAAAGAAAATTGTCTTTATCTAAGTACTTATGTGGATACCATCTTCACAGTTATTTATGTATACAGACAACAGATACAGGCCAGGAGCTTCCTGTGAGAAGCTTTTTTACAGCCTCCACAACACTTCCTATGAAAGGAAGTAATTGCCCATTGGGCTAAATAAACAACAATCTGGCAGAGATTTGCAACATGCTGGGTTGCAATGGAAACATCTTTATCCTAGATACATAACTTTTTCTCAGGCAAATACTGGAGATCTTGGAATCTGGAAAAGGAGATTCCCTAGGAAGAAGCTCTGTGAAAAGGATATTCAAGACTGACATATTCTTCCTCTTTAAAACTGTGCCATAGTTGATTCACAAGAACCGTATTTCTGGCTCAGATTTGTGCATGCACTGGGAATAGAAATAATTTAAAATACCAGCCTTTATTTTATTTTTAGGTTTAAATATATTTGTTCACTTCAGTGATCATTTCAAAATAATAACATTTAAACTTTTAAGAACATATGGGCTATGAATACATGCTTACCCGGTCACCTTTAAGCCCCATGTCACCTTTAAATCCTGGAAAACCATCTTCACCCTAAAAAAGGCAGAAATGCATTAAAGATTTCTTAATATAGAGGAATATTTTTTTTTCCTGCAAAAAGGATAAGAAAATAAATTCACTACAGATGAAAATAACCCACATAGATAAAGTGGGAACTTCAGACACCACAAAATCTAATCTGGTTACTAGTGCTTTGTAGAAAATATATCAGTGTGCTACACCAAATGGACTATTGCAGATCTATGGAGGCTTTCCTAAATGATGAGTTTATTTATTTTGTTCTCTTGCAGTGCTTTCCCCCATGTAATGGCAGCTGAATAGTTTCAGTAGAAAAAGGCCTGTGAACACTCCCTTAAAGTACTAAGAGAACAAACTATGAAAAATCTTTATGTGACCTTTGAAGGTATTCAGTAGAATTCACTGTCTTACTGAACTGTGAGATCCATTTCAGGAGCACAGAAGTGTTGTGGACATTGTGCTAATCAGTATTCATTGATATACACAGATATATATACACACATATATTAAATGTATTTATATACAAGCCCTGTATTTTGTCCCAGCAGGATATTAATCATCCAATCAGGCACAAGAAAAAGCTGAATTTTTGAACTGTCCAGTCTCCATGGCTGTTAAACACACTCATTTTCAGCTTAAAATGAGCATGCAGACTAGACAAACTGTGGTTTGGGAATGCTTGAAAACATACAGCAGCTCTTGGCATCTGAGCCAAGTTCTGAATCAAGGCTTTTTGGCAAGACTGAGTCTTCTGCTTTGGAAATATCTATAAATATCCATATACCTATATACCTATATATATATATATATATATATATATATATATCTACCCTAGCCAGCAGAGCCACAAGAGTGAATTTGCCTGTGTGGTCAGGAGGTATGACTGATGGTGTCTGTGTCTCTCATTTTGAGTGCTGAAGGAAGTGGGAATTTTAACCAGCCCTGGCTGCAGTTTCAGCCACCGCAGACCATCAGGAGTCAGCACAGATTGCAGGGGTTGGTGTTTGCTCCAGAAAGAGCTCTACACAGAATTAATGATATCAGGGGGAATATGAGCTTTCCTCACAGTCATATGTATGGATCTGACTGGGGCTGTCCATCACTTTGGCAAAGCCAAAGATCTGGGCTTGAGCCTAGAAAACCATTGCACAATGTATATAAAAAATGGAAATCTATCTTATGGCTCTGTCAAAACAGATAAAAACAGTATTGGCACCACAAACCTCTCTGATGCACAAGCTTCTCAATAACTACTATAGTATCCACTAACAAAAGAGGGGATGTCTAATTCTGTACTTAAGGCTACTTTAGAGAAAAGTTACTTGAACTGGTGGAAAAAAGACTGGAAACCATCCTAATAACCAGGTTTTATATTGACTTTGTACCACTGTAAATAACCATGGAGGTCACTGATTTAGGAGCTGACTTGGTATGTCCTTAGGGAAAGGCAAAAATAAACTCACTGCTTTGAGATAAAGCACACTGCAGCAAAGGAGACAGAAGATGGTGCAGTGTTAAAAGGGAAAAGAAATAACTGCAGTCATATTTACCTTTTCACCTTTGGATCCCTTCAGTCCACGTACACCATCAGCACCCTAAAGGAAGAACATAAAGTATTACCCACATGCATACATTCAAAAGGGGTGAGAGAAGGAATCCAATAACTAAATCTTACCTTTACACCACGGGGACCTGGATATCCAATTGGACCCTGAGGACCTGGAGGCCCCTAAAATGTATTGAAGCAAAGAACCTTTGTTTGTACAGTTTTTGGTTAGCAAGCAGTTCTCTTCAGAATCTAACCCTTATTCTTTCACTATAATGTATGAGACAGCAAAATAACACTGGGCTTCCTGCCACTAAGAAAAGTTAAGGCATTACAAAGCACCATTCAATGTCACTATAAACTATTAATAGAATTGTGAACTTGGATCTAACTTGCATATTTGAGAAGCATCATATTCAGATAATATAAATTATCTGAAACGATGGCAATTGTAAAAGGAAACAAACAATCAGAAACAAACTAAAATATGCCAAGTAGAAACCAATGGTATTTTACTGAAGAAAATTTATATGCTAATTATGATGATGACACACGTCAAAAAAAATAGTGCAAATAATAAAAATAATGGTCTTAAAAAAAAAGAACAAAAAAGTCATCCCAAGCCTGGAAGCTAAAACGCTAAAAGCTCGAGGTGCTATCAATACTGACTGGTGCCTGGATTCTTTTGGCTACATTTTGCTGAATGCTCAACTTGGGTACTATGGAATCTGATGATAGGGCCTAAAGAAACTGAGTTCTGTGAAGGGTGGGAGCAAGGAAGCCTGGAAACATGATACCTCTGTCTGAGGCTCTGGTGATTCTCTGATGTCCGAGATGGACAGATAACATAATCTTTTACTAGTGGGGACATTGAGAGGGTCTTTTTCCTCTCTCCAATGTGTCTATTCACAAAACCTTTGGAGTGTTAGCTTCTCTGAGAAACTGAACTTTCTATCAAATTTGACTGAAATTGATCAGTAAATTCAAAAATAAGAATAAAATGATATATGGCCACATGCCTGGAATTTTAAAACATAAATTCTGTGTGTAAACTTTATTTTCTGAAGAAATCAGGATAAAATTTACAAGTTTTTACAGATAATAACACTTTTGACAAATATAGTATGCTGATGTCAGTGGTGCTGTTCTTTCTGAAATGTCCTTTTAACTCACTCATCCTGTCATCCAGAATACAACCTTTTAGTATTGCCCCTGAAAACTGAAAGTGAATTTGAGTGCTATAAAGGGTGCTATTCTGGATAAATAAGGGTCAATAATGAGTAAGCAGAATGCTTTAAGGAGCCCCAAGGCCCTCCAGGACTTTGTAAGGTAAAATAAATACTTTACACTGACACTGAGTTGAAAATGACCCAAAAAATGCAAGGTCTCTGCATGTATTTTTGTACCTTCAAACAAGCAGGTTCCAAAGAACTTTTGTGGGTATTCCATACAAAGAATTGAAAACTCAAAATATCTGCAAGCTACTTGTATTAAATGTGTGCAGCTTTTCATTGCCACTCTGCCAACTTCAAGATGAGGTTTAATTTAAAAGAGTAATCTTGATATTATTTACAGTCTCTAATATTTTGAATATACATGTTTGTCTGCGAAAAGACACTTTGAATGTGTCATGGGTTTTCTATCATCTTCTTAAATAGTTCCTATAGCAACAAATGTGTCATAAAGATGAAAAACTACCAAAAGTTTTCTTGTAATCTATGTAAATAAATAGAAAAGTTTGAAAACTCACCAATGCACCTTTATCTCCAGACTGACCCTCTTTTCCAGGATGACCCTGATTTAAGAGAAATATATCTGATTTGAAAAGCAGTAATTTTTAAGGAGTGACATTTTATTATAAATACATAATTATTTAAACATTTGAATTTCAGGTCATTAATCACATTTCTTCTGTATTACAACAGACACAATTTTGAAGAAAGGTTTTACTTTCAATACCAATTTAATTTACATAACAAAGGAAAAGCTGGACAATAGTTGCATTCATGTTAATATTTTCAGGAATATGCTGACCACTCCTTCTGTTTAGTTAATGTTTCAGCAGCAGGAGGCTTTTAATACAGGACTCTCAACTTTGATTTTGAAACAAGGGTGATTTATATTTTAGCATGAAGAAGTTCCTAAAAATATTTGTAAAATTACAGAAGTTATCCAAAGATTCAGTAGAAGGCTGATTTAGTTTCAACGTTCTATGTCTTTGTTCTAAATGGTGACTTGCTTCTTAAACAAAACAAATTTGCTCTGTATCACTGACATTAATACTACAGCATTCAAAACATTAGCCAATCCATGGTTTTCCTTTCTTACAAAATTGACCCCAAAATGTTGCAAAATTTAAAGGCAATTTAATGAAACTAAAGATTAACGGATAATTGTGACTAGGCTGAGGGAGGGCAAGGAGCTGTGAGGGGACAGAGCTGAGACACTGTTCCAAATTGACCAGGGGAATATTCCATACCATATGATGTCATACTCAGTAATAAAAGCTCAGGGAAAGGAGGAGGAAGGAGGACATTCATAACCTACTTCCCAGCAAGTGTCTGGCCAGCTGCCTGCAGATGGAAGTAGTGAATGAATCCCTTATTTTACTTTGCCTGTCTGCATAGTTTTGTTCCACTTGTTAAACTGTTGTTACCTCAGCCCAGGAGTTTCCTTACTTTTGACCTTGTGATTCTCTCCTCTACCCTACTGTGGGGGGAGTGAGCCAGTGAGTAGGTGGGTGCTTGGCTGCTGACTGGGATCAACCCCACCACAGCAGGGTGTGTAGCAGGTACAGACCTGTGCTGACACCTGATTATCTCTTATAGCATTTTCCCCCTGCTTTTAAGGTTTAATAAGAGGCAGATGATAAATAATGCTTGTGTTTGGAAATTAACTTTGTTTCCAGTATACAGGAAAGGATCAGGGGAAACATCCAAATGTTTAGACAATGATTTAAAATACAGACACTCAGCTGGAGTATCATTGCACACTTAACATTCTCCATTAAAATGGTACTTTGGCACGTAAAAGGGTAGATTGTGAGAGCCCTGGGAACAGTTCTGTGTTGGCAATATATTTGCAGTGACCTTGTTAAACCTTGCTTAAAGGTCAGTTTTAAGAAATACAGATTTCACCTAAAAGCAAAATTGTAAAGGACAATTGCATGGGGAGGATAGCCAAGATCTCAGAAATAACATTGTCTAATGGCTCTTAGTGCTATAAAAAATTATTCTTTTGCTGCAAGAAAACCAGTGGATGGGCATGCCATGCTGGCCAATGATTCCATTTAAGCTGAATGGCTAAGCCATGCTGCTCAGGTGGTTACAGCCTGGTTCACGTGAGTGAAGCTGAATTCCTTGGCAATCACAGAGTGTGCCTTAGGTGTGTCCCACTCTAGACAATGCAAGAAGCATCCCAAACACATTATATGCACCTCAGGCCAGGAAGCTGAGGAAGATGTGGTCTGTTCCATGTTTCCTCAGAGAACGAGGGGTGAGCATTTTCGCAGGTGATTTGCTCTGCCTGACTGACATGGCAGGATACAGTGGAACAGTATTCGGCCTTTGTGTGTTAGTAGATTATTTACGTATCCCTGAAGATGTTGCAGATGCATTTCATCATCTGGGACTACATTTTTAAAGCCCACAGATATTTTTAGAAGCTGCTTCAAAAATGTAATTCTCTCAGTTTTAACAGCTCAAATGATATAGGGGTTTTAGATGGATTTTATGATGTTACCAACTAGGGCTACCAGTGCTTTTCCCCTTCATTTTGTTTTTGTAATACAGGTATCCAGAAGTATTTATCCCTTGGTAAAAGTAGTTAATTCAAAAGATTAAGTATTTGTTTACTTACAGGAGGCCCATCAGAACCAGGAAGGCCAGGAAGGCCAGGCTTGCCTTGAGGTCCCTAAATGCAGTAACAGACACACATCTCAAAAACAACAGCAAACACATCCAACAAATGTGACCCCAAGAGCTAAGGATATAAATACATTCTTACCTAAATCCCTTGATATGGATATCAGGGATAAACCAAGAATAAAACTAAAGCCAGAATGACACTTTCAAACCATATATAAGTGCAAGGTCATTTCTTACAATTTTAGCCTACCAAAATGACCCATAATTTTCAATGCAATGCTTGCCTGAGAAGAGGCTTCAGGAATTACACTATGTACACACACACATACACAAAGTGGGGAAGAATTCTCCAGTGTACAAAATTAAGTATTATTTAGAATTTCTGGAATAAAAGGATTTACCAATGAAAGTTACCAGCAAGTTCAAGAGGAAAAGAGTGCAGGGCACAGAACTCCAGTGCTCATAGCTGAAAGGCATAGTATGCCTTTGTGAAAGCCTAGGAAATGCAGATATTGTGGAACTTGTCCATTTTGCTAGAAAAATGCTTAAGCACACTGTCAAGTAAAAAGTATTAATTTCTCCAAAATAATATAGTAAACAGTGAAGAGGAGAAAAATCAAAAAATATATTGAGCAGGAATTCAGCAAAAAGAAGAGAAAGTAAAACTAGCATAAAATTCAATAGTGACATTTTTTAAATGAATAGAAGACATGTTTTAAGCCACAAGAACACATCCAAACAGATGAGGAAAAAGCCACCAAACGACACTACAGTACAGTATGCCAGTTACACTGCAGAGTTATGTCATAATATAATCCTTGAAAAAATAATAGAATTGGACTTGAATAAGTAAAACTTTGTTAGAAGAAATATAAAAAATCTTATTTGCAGCTTGCTGTGAAATTAGGTAACATACAAGTACACATTGTTTAATATTGTAAATGGGATTCTGAAGCTAATAGAAAATTAATCCAAAATAAAGGGAGGAAATGATGCTTGTGAAAAAGTGTATATGAGAGCAAGGCCATTGGTTATTCAATGGTTATTTATTTACTTGACGATTTCAGGAAGATCAAATATTTAAATTTAGGTTACTATTCCGTAAAATACAGCAAAGCCCTCAAGCTCATAAACAAGGTTGTTGCACAGAGCTGACTGTAAAATAATAAAATAATGCTGTAACTTACTTTTTCACCAGGAGGTCCAATAGGACCTTGAGGACCAGGAAGCCCCTATTAGAAAGAAACCAGTGTGAGAAACCAGGGAGAACAATATACATACATTCACCCTACTACAGGTCCCTCATTAATCTGTTTAAACACACTGGCAAATATAAGTGGCTTTTTTTTCCCCCCCTTACGAGCTAGATCAGGAGTTTTGTGTGAGCCTTTTGCACAAGCCACTATTCTGGCAGTAGGTCTGTAACAAGATCCTATTCAGAACCCTCCTCCAGGTGTGGCCATTCCTGCTGCATTCCAGGAACACTGAATGAGTCATTTTTCTCCTGAATGAAAAATCCCTCTGAAAACTTACTTGAAAACTCTGCTCCCACTGCCCTCGGCACATTTGCAGCATTATTTATAAAATCCTTGAAGCTTTATCGGTTCTGCACATGAAAAGCTAACCTTTTAGTAATTTCCATTTATTAAACATTTGCTGCACATTACATCGTATTTCTTGGGACTTATTTTACACTTACTTGTGGGCCTGGAATTCCTTGCTGACCAGGAGGTCCTGGTTCCCCTTGAGGACCCTACCATGCAAAAAAATAGTAGGGCATTAGGTTTGCATTTCTGCACTACAGATCTTCATTGTCAGGACTAAAAGGAGTACAAACTCATCTTTGTTCCTCCCTCTTTAAAGTCTACCAGCAACTTTCTCTCCAGTATGAAATTTTTCATGCTAATGAATATCATGACCTTTTCTTTAATAGAATAACAGCCCACACATAGGACCTATGCACTGGAGTCCATGGTGCTCAAGGAGTCTGACAGCATGGTTAGGCCTTTTGGTTATAAACAAAGTAACAGAAGCCTTGTCTTTTCCATATAAAATCATAATGAATCTGAATAGTTTGACAGAAAAGTTTAATTAAATGGAAGGGATGGCATAATGGCAGGGATGAGAGAATGTGAAAAGCATTCTTAGAATCTTTCTAATTCCCAGTTTACTCACCATGTTTCCCTTTGGGCCTGAAGGTCCATCAATACCTGCAATGCCCTACAACAAACCATATAACAAGAGCAATTTTCAGTGGACTTCCATTTTTTCTTCTGGAAACAGCAACTAGAGGACAGCTCATACGTACAGGTTGTCCAGGGGGGCCAGGTGTTCCTCTGGGGCCCAGTAATCCCCGTGGACCCTGAAAGAGAAGAAGCCCTTATTGACACCTGCATGATTTTTTAGGAACAGAAATGTCTCTGAGCAGGACTGGCCAAGGAATGGAATTAGGAGTAGGAAGGATGAAGGGAAGGCAGCATGGGTGTTTAGGAAGAAAGAAAGGAAGGAACAGAAAAATTCACTGATAACATAACAGATTTTCCTCAAGGACACTATATGTCTGAACAGGATGTCAGTGGAAGGGCAAGCTCTGTATGGTCATTTCAGAGAAAGGAGGGAGATTGCTATTTATATTTCCTGGTGCAGAACATGGGCACAGCATCTTCTGCTAAAATTTCAGCTGTATCTTGGCCTGAAGGTCTGACCAGAACAGTAACATACATATTTATATTCCTGTCTTTTGAAAACATGGTGGTGTGTCATAATCTGTACTGCTATTCAAAGTGCAAAATGGTGCTTTTATCTGGAGTAAGGATCCAGTAAGTAATTAAAAGTTGCTATTAATTTTATTACAATTAATATAAGACCTCCTGGAAACAAGAGTCGGAATTCTTCCTCTTATCCCTAAAAACTTTCACAAAAGACCAATGGCTATTCCCATAAATAAGGAATACAAGATTTTGGTCTATAACATAATCTCTTGGTTTTATGCTATGTGAATGAGTACTAGTTTTCATCACTGTGTCATCATTCATGTCATGCTGCTGAAGTGGGCAGAACTGAGTCTCCAGTCTCTTCATGTATGATATAGACACAAATCACTGACACTGACTGTAGCGACTGCTTTGTACTTTGGGAGCAGGCAGCAGTAGATCAGACAGGTAGGGTAAAATTCCCCTTTCTGAGGCTTGATTTCTTGCCTGCAATGCAGAATTCTGTTCTGCAGTGACAGCACCTGCAGAATTCCAACTGACAGGAGTGGAAATTCTGTATGTGAAACAAGTGTAAAATACACAATGAAGCACAGTAGTGTGAAACAAGAGGAGAACCCAGGCCTTATGTTCTAATAAGTAGATGTTTAGATAAAACTTTAAAAGCAGCAGGGGCTTGTTTCTATTCTGATGTATCAAGGATGGCAGTGTCTGATTTTACACAATAGGATAAGAAATGGCATTTGTTTATTCTGGAAGTTGTATATACTTAGCTGGATATATCCTTGAATTAATTCTAATCCTGTAAGTGGTGTTTCAACCCTAACAAAACTGTATATTTGTCTGCTTTTCAGCCAGAAACAGTATTCTCTATATACAAACACATGCAATAAATTTTATACCTGGAATTAAGAACAGTTCAATAGAATGGAAAAATATCTGAATGTGACTTTTGTTTGTAACAGAAAGAGAAGAATAAGAAAGAATTGCTTACAGCTTCACCTGGGAGACCTCTTGGTCCAACTTCCCCATCGTCTCCCTGTTTTTATGCAAAAGTAAAACAAGTTTTAGAAAAAACATTTATCATGATCTTATTCCCATTATATGAGGATTCACCCTTGATTTTCCTGTGTGAACAGCAACTTACTCTTGATCCATCTTCACCAGGTAAGCCAGGAGGTCCCTGTGGGCCACGGTCTCCCTGTAGGATAAGGAAAGTCATTAAAATAACTGCTGGAAACTTTCTGCTGCTGGAAACAATAATGGATGGGAAGGGAAAGGAAAACAAATATGCTATCTGAAGTTTGATGTGTCAAAACATGTCTTCACACAGTGATACAAATCTGTAAGTTATAGTACTCAGTACAATCTTTCATTACCTTAGTATAACAACAGATGAGCATTTTTGAAATAATGAGTAATTTGTGTTTGCACAATTTCACTCTGTAACAAGAGTTGGACTTTGTGATCCTTGTGAGTCCCTTCCAATTCAAAATACTCTGATTCTCTGATTCTGTGATTTTTGGCCCCAGAACATACACAAGATACTGCTACAAAAGGTAGTGTTACCCACATTTTCCTTTGTCTCATCACAACCTTCCCTCTCCCCTACAGTACTGCCAGTAAAGTGAGACATGTATATGGGGAAGAAGTTAAGCCACTTGCAGGGCCCAGGAAAATGCAGAGATTTACTAACCACCTTTCAGAACCATGTGCCCTGGCAGCAGCTCCTGAGAGCCTTGGGACTGGTTGTCTGAGGCTTTGGAAGGCAGCCAGACTTCCACACCTCCCCTCAGAGGCTGGGGCTTTTCAAGTCTATATATGCAAAACGGCAGTAGATTCTGGACCATACTTTTAGGATTTATTTTTCTTTCCCAGTTCCTGAAGAGAACTAGTGTGCTACAGAGCTCAAACACCACTGACTGACCTCCTTCTGGGCAGCGGGCTTTGAGACTGTGACTTCCTTCTGGCACTGGACAACACCCAAGTATTCATGCTGTTTGCCCCAATTTTATCAGTGTCTCCAAGGAGCCCGACCACTGCTGTGGATTCTGGTACAGATATATGGAGTCACTGTTCAGTGGCTCTGTTCTTTACACTTCCAAACTTTCCTAGGGAATTTTGGGTAGACCTCATATCCCAGAGCACATCCCCCAATACTAGGGATGTTAGGATTTTATCCTACTGCCTTTCTGTCCTCCCTCACCATGGAAGAGAAAGTGAAATTTTATGAACCGCTCTCTTATACCTTCAAGATGAATTAATACAGCAATTTCTGTATTTTGCTAGGTTCTGCAACTATTCAATGTTATCTGCAGGTAGAGAATGTGTGTTTCTATGCACTGAATGACACTTCTGAAAGATCACATGAGATACATGGTCTTTCCTCTGGCTCCCAATTAATATCCAGGTGAAGACTGACTTAGGCTTTCAAATACTGAAATAGTTCATCTCCTTAAGGGCTATCTTTCTCTCCTTGCAGTCACATGGTACTTAAATATAGATTAGGAGTGTGCAGTCTCCTCATATTGGCATTCAGTAAGAACAAAACTTCCTATCATTATCAGCATTCTCAGTTTTTCAGTTCTCTATTTCTTCCCTTCAAGTGCTCACTTAAAGCCTGAATTTCTTTTTCCTTGGACCTATTTTAAAAGTATACACTGTCTTGCTTTTATACTGAAGAAGAGTTGTGCATCTAGTAAATCTAAATAAGAAAAGTTCAAAGTCACAGATAATGAGGTTAAAAGAATATCACGTGATGTGATCTGCTCTACACTGGAAGCCTGAGAATCTCATTCAGTAACTCCTGTCTGAAAACTTGTGTTTGACAGAGCTATAAGCTAAGAGAGACATTCAGTTTGCAACTCATGTGTCCAGTATGACTAATTCTAAAATCAGTCCTGAAACTTCTACTCCAAAGTTACAGGTTTTCAACATTGATTCTTTTACAGCTGAAATATAACTTGAACAGAAGAATTTCACTAGTCTTGCGGTGTTTATTATTGCAAGCCAAAGAGAACTGAACATTTGCATTATATGTTGTCACTATATAAGACTCCAAAGCTATAGCCATGTTATCTGTCTTTGAACTGAGGTGCTTTCACAAGAACCATAGTGCATACTTTTTACAGAATATTTCCATAGAAACACAAGAATGTAGTGATTTTTAAATAGTAGGATGAAAGAAATTATGAAAATAAGTCATTATTTTCATTAATGTTTTGCAAATTTAAACCCAAACGTATTTTTCTGATTTTTGGGCTAGGGAGAGGAGGTGTGTTTTTTTTGTTGGTTTTTTTTGGTTTTTTTTTTTTTTTTTTTTTTTTGGGGGGGGGGGCAGGGAGATACAGAACAAGTTGAATATTTGAAAAAAAAAAATTATTTCTTTATGACTTGGAAGGTGCCACAGACAAGTCTAGTATTGCAGGCTGGAAAGCAGATATCCACTGCCTGACTCAGAGCAAATTTCTGCTCAGCCCTCTGAGTGCAGGTGGCAAGTGCCTAATGCTGAGCCCCCTCTGCTGTTGGCCTGCTGAGCACGCTGGGCTTCCATGGTGGGATGCACTGACTGCTTTATACTCTTTGCCTAAAAAGGGATGATGAAAGAGGAGTAACAAAATTCTTTAAGACAGCAGAAGTTCTTGCCCCATTGCAAACAGAACTCAAAAGAGTATCCTTAGATGTCATTTAAAAGAACTCCATTAGGGTCCAGCAGCCAACACAGTTGAGCTTTGCTAGGAAGTACAATTGTGCTTACCCACTGAAGGGTGAGTGTGAGGTCCTTGGTCACTGAGCTTTCATAAATATGGAAATGGTTTTGCTGACATTTCCATTCACTATTTCTTTTATGGTGCACTGTACTCAACAGGACAACAGTAAAGGAAGGACATTCAGCAGGTTGCTAGCATCTACATTAGGGGTATAGTCTGAAGCAGAAATCCCTGGCTGTAATTATTTCTGCATTTTGTAGAGAAAGGTGATGTCTCATTCCATAGATTAGTATGAAAAAAGGAACAAGTACTTAAGTAATTTTAAATATTACTAAAAATTTTCCTAACTTACCTGAGGTGACTGTGACCTTTTTTTAAGCTGCAGTTGTTGGAATAAGCCCCCACTAAACAATTCAGTTTGCAATTGAAATATTCACATCCACTGCTTTAGCAAGCTTCTAAGGAAGTTAAAATTTGGCATGCTCCTGATACAGAAACTTCCTGCTAATTTCCTTTCCCTATTACTCTTTCCTTTATAGCGATGACTTAAAGTCCAACAGGCAAATTCCTGAACTAAGACAAATTAGAGCAAAACCTAGCTGAAGATGTGATCTAAATTCTGCAAATATATTTAAATCATAAATATGTATATTTCTTGTCTATTGATTGATATTACTCAAAAAATTTACAAGGAATAGATTGATAGTACAGATAATATTTATAGTGTGAAAAGCTGACATTCTGTTTTGACTTTCTCCTCAGTCCTTAGTGAATGAATAATGTATTATTTCTGGGACAGTATTAGTTTGGTGTTGTATAAATGTACATATTTTTCTTCTTACCCGGTTACCTTTGTCACCAGGGAGGCCAGGAAGACCATCAAATCCTCTGTCACCCTAGGAAAGAAATCCCAGATTAAGTAAATGAGTGTTACATTTTCTGAATAAATAGTGCCCTCCCCCGAAAAGTTAATTTCTACCCTTGGTTATATGTACAGTTTTGTTAGTGAATGAAACAACATGGGGGTGAGCATATAGATCAAACTCACAACATTTGATTCTACCAATTGTAGCAAGAGAAGATGCTACAGCTTTTTCACTGTGCTGTAGTTATGGTATTTATAAAAAGAATTTTCACATTGAAATGAAAAGCTTGATTGTAGCTGCACTTTGAAGCTGCAGAACTGACTTTTACTGATACTCTGTAACTAGAAACTGACTCAGAGAGAGGAAAATCATGCCCCAAGAATCAAGTTTCTTCAAGGTCAGACTACTAGGAATTACCATTAATTACCATATTTTAAATGGATGATTCATTCTCAGCTCTTGCATCTGACCCAGCTATCTGAAACCTCAGTATTTTCACTTGAGAGAAGAATTTTGGGTTGGTCTGGATGAAACTGTGGTACCTACATAAAATCTGTCCATACTGTTCCAAGACTGAAATAAAGCCTCAGGTCTCATTATTATTTACCTTTGCACCAGGTTCTCCTGGCATTCCTCTGGCACCATCAGCTCCAGGACGTCCCTGCAAAAACCCAAAGGAGCAAACATTTGAAAATGCCATGGAATCAGTTAATATTTAAATACATTTAAATAAAAACTGTTTACCCACAGCTGAACCAATCCATTTGCTACCTACCCTTTTGCCAGCTTTTCCACTTGGACCAGGGGCACCTTGAACACCACGAGGACCCTGAATTTAAAGAGGGTAACTCTTAGAATCACCTTAATGTCAGCAAAAAGCCAGTTAAAACCTCAATTCAAGAACAAGATAAGATTTTTTTCTACACAAAGCTGCGTTTTTTCCCTAGTATATGGATTCTTGTTCCCAATCCCATTAGTTTTAAAAGTACATGAGCATCCAAACTGGCCTTAGCACTACCAGTTTTAACACCAGTTTTTATAAGATGGCACTATACATGGCATAAGTCATCCTTGTAACATGTAATTTTCTTACAATTTTTCATGGCTTTAAAGATCTCAGTCCTCTAGTTTGAAAAACCTTTTTCCTCTCATGCCAAAATTATTTTAGTCCCATTATAATTATTTAATGAAAACTAAAGAGTGCTTATTTCAGATCCCTAACTTACACACAAACATGAGTAAAGAGCTCACATGCTGTCTTAGCTTTACACAACATGGGTTTAACTCGAGAGACCAAATTACCCCAGACTAAAAAACATTCCAGCTTCCAAATATATGTAACCTTCACTGAAGTCTGTATGGATATGACTGTGGAAATTTTCTCATCCCCCATCCAAATGCATTTTCAGGTGAAAAAAAGTAATGGTAAGGACAAGCCATCCAAAAATATTGTGAAGGAAAAGAAAATTTTTCTACTGCAAGTATCCATGTGCAGTTTAAGACAGGCACTTAGTCATGTCTCAAATCCATGCTACTACTTGAGATCTGGCAAAATCATTGTTCTGGATACTTCTTTCATGATTTCTTTCACAATCTCCTTATTGCTTTTAGGTTTAAGCTGAAAGATTTCCATGTGTTTCAGTGCTCTTTGACATCACTGTGCAGAAGTCTATGTAAGAGGAAGCTGAGAAGCAAAGCATGCACTGATTCCTAAAGACTTATTCCTGCTATGTCACATCTTTCTTGAAAATAGCCTGTTTAAATACCAACTAAATTCAACCTCCCTCACCTTATGAGGTCTGATAAGTTCAGAGCCCAAGGTCATCCAGTTGCAGACTAACATATAATTATTGAACAGAAAAAAGAGCCTGAAGTGACAATATTAAAACAAGTTTTTCATGTGATGACACTCTGCATGTGATAATTGTTCTTTGTTATACAAAGACTGTTACTTTTATATTTCAGAATGAACAATCAAGCTATTGATTTTAACTACAATTTTAATATTGATCAAGAAATTGAATTTATAAGATAGTACCATGAAGGATATTTTTCTTCAATTGCATGCAGGAAGCATATAATTGATTGACTTCTTCTAATTGATATGAATACATTTTCTTAAAGATAAAACATGCTCAGACATAACAGGGAATATTATTGTACCTGGGGACCTGGTTCACCACTTTCACCCTTAGCACCTGCTGCTCCAGGTCCACCCTTGATGAAAAAAAACCAACATATATTGTTTAAGTATACAAAAACGTCTTTAAATTAGTTACTTTCTATTTCCATACATGAATTACAGGGTGAAATAACAAATAATCCTCTAATCATCAGAAGGTGTGATATCACCATTTGTATCTACAGATATACCTTGATATATCTTTGTCTAAACACTGGGCAGAAATACTTCTCTTACCAAAGAACACTCCCAAGGGTTTGAGTGCCAACAAATGTAACTGTTTGTTCTACATTAGTATTTGAGAGCTAAGTATGAGCACATTAAGAACATAAGGAGTGCAATCAGAAGTGCATCCATTGCAGGGAATAAGACAGGGATGAAGGCCTGCCTTACTTACCTTTATTTCTGGGTTGTACAGAAAATGACAGTCTCAGAGTTCAATCCAAAGACCACTACAGTCAATGGAAAATACCCTGTCTAATCTTGTAATGAACCCCAGTGATGTTTTAATTAAATCCTTTGTGCATCTGGCCCATAAGAAGTGGCAAATCTATTTAATTACATCTCTTTGTTATTATGAACTGAGGATATAGATTTTAAGAGTAAATTTTAATCATAAATAGACCTAAAGCAGATATTAATCTATACCATGCATGGAATCAGGGGCAGAACTAGTGAAAGTAAGTTAGTGGTCTCAAAAAGACAGACAAACCAAAAAAGTCTTGGCATGCACACATAGAATACAGTCCCAGGGAAAGATGATACAGGAGTTTGTTACTATGTGCAAAAGAATAATTGCCTTTTTGACCTTTGAAGCAGGTTGTGACCCAAAATATGTATTTAATATGAAGCAAATGTTGCAGACCTTTGAAAACTGATAATCCTTCTATGCCAACATTGGAAGAAAGAAGTAATCTAATGGCTTGGTTTAGTGCTGAGTCTTGCATCTTGGAGTGGAAAGATCCCCACTGACCTTGCAGATATTGATTCAAGTCCTAAGTAAACTGAAAATCAGATCCCATACTGGTACTGGCAGTGGAGAGAAGATTGATTTTGTTAGGAGATGACTCTCTCTTGGGGCTTCTCTGATGTAAGCTCTGGTTTAATTAATATAATTGATTGCATTTAATATCCGTAGGCAGACATTTATTTTTTATGCTATGCTAACTAAGCATGTGAACACCTAACTAACCTAATGCTAGACTGGGGCTTTGACACTGTCAGACTTAAGAGTTTTAGTAACTAATATGTTACTAATGTATTTTATTGCCTACTAATAATAAAATAAAATTGAAAAATAATTAAAATTAACATAAAGACTTTTTAAACTCTTTAAAAAAATAAAATTCATATCAAAACTAAAAGCTCCAACTTTTTCATTCTTAAAAGAAGCTGCGTAGAAAAACAATTTACAGGCCAAGAAATTTGCTTTTGGAACTGTAGGTGAAAAAAATGTTTCTAGATCAAAGAGTTGGATTTCTAGAGCCTCCTGGTGGTTTAGAAGCAAAACAACTATTAATGTTATTAATTTGCTGAATTTTGCGTGCAGGAATTCATAAAAGCTTTTAAAACACAAAAGCATGAGTATGAAGCCAGGTTATACCTCTGCTAAAGGCATACAACCCACCTTCAGCATGACACCAGCCTTTCCAAAGCACCTCCTGCTTACAGCAGTTCCACAGTTTTGTCTGTATAAACTGAGTGTTATCCTGCAGGTCACTTGAATTAAAGACATTGCTGAATTTAGTGTGTGAGTTTGTTAAATAGACCAAATATATCTGACTCTTTGTAAGTATTGCATACCTAATTGGGATGAATTAGGAGTCTGTGAGCCAGATTCTCTACTTGGTAATTTACTTTGAAAGAATTACTCTAGAAAAGAATTGCTCATCTATGGATCTGATTAAAAATACAAGGGTACACACTTCGTGTAAATACTAAGATATTTTAACTTCCACATAGCCATTTCCAGATTATTTGGTATTAGCAGTTGAATCAAATTCAGGAGTGAAATAAAAAAGTAGAATTCTTTTAGAAATCTGTGACTCTTAATTGCTTATAGGGATGCCCCTTAAAAGCTTTTCAGATTCAGCTTAAATACTGAGTAAAGGCAATTCTGCACATCGTTGCTTTAGAATCTTTCTTTTGAGTTTCCTATTTACTACAAGAAATTGTATTAGTAGTATTGCAGAGATGATTGACTGTAGAGGCATATTTAATTATTTTCATAGAACTATTCACTAGTTTTGTAAGTCTACCAGTGTGCTCTATCTGAACACCACAAAATCTACAATAAAAACTCATTTAGTATTTAGGTAACATTGCATACCTTGAATAAGAATGCAAACTATAGCTTTAGTTATATAATATTAATTTCAAATAATACAAAATAATTAGAAATACAGACGTGTAGGCAGGGCCAGAATGAGATCCATGGGCTACATTAATGTGTTTCTAAACCTGTGCCCCTGTTTTGTGTACATACCACAGGACCTGGTCTTCCAGTGAGTCCCATAGGACCAGGTGGACCTCTCATAGCAATCTGAGAAAACAAACAAACAGAACAACAGGTGTCAAGCAAAAGCTGCCAGCCAGCATACATATTCCATACTAACACACTTTTGGAATGTGTTAGCAAATACCCCACATCTTTGACTTCACATCCTGCAGAACAGAAAACCAATTAGGTTTTGGCTCCTTGTGCTCACCCTAGCTTGCTGCAGAATAGCTTGTGCTTGAGCTTCCTGCGCTGAGATTGTTGGGCCCTTCTCACCATCTCCACCAAAGCGGAACTGCAAGCATCAAAACAAGAAAAGGATTCAGAATTTTTCAAATCTAAATCATACTTCTTGCTGCAACAGTGCAAACCACTTCAAAGACACAAGGCCACGGTCTTTAGTTCATTCCACTAACTTCAAAAGATGGCTGCATGGAGGCCACTGGATCCAACACGAGTATTATGTAATTGATGATAGTTTAGAACTGAAGTCTAAATTGAATTCCTCATGAGCAATTATTTTCCTGATTTCATAGGATTTTGACTTCCATTTGTTTGTTTGCTTGTTTACTTAAAAAAAAAAGCCAAAATTAGACTTTGATGGCCTGAAAAATTTCAGTAACAATGTGTACCAAAATTACTTAATTCTCTAGATATTGGTAGCTACCCACATTAAAAATGCAATTTAATTCAAGGCAGATGCAAATTTGAAAAATGTTTGGTATCTAAAATAAAACAGTTTTCTGTAATTTCTGACAATTTCAAAATAAGTTACAGAATAAAAATTTAAGTGCTCATTCCTCTGTTCCTGGACTGTTAGTGCTCATAAAGCTGCTGGCAGAAGCTTTGCAATGCTGCAGAAATGCTAAGCTGCAACAAGAAACACAGCTTTCCAAAGGTATGGCATAGGCACACTGGGTGTCAGGGCCATGAGTCTTGCACTGTCCACAGCAGTTTGTCCAGTTTGCCCATGCCCAGAGTTGACATGGATCTTTTGCATCCATACACACACGTAGGAATGATTAATTCCAAGCACACAGTTCATTTTGTGCCCCAATGCTACAAGATACTTTAACAACCTTGGGCTTGTTCCTCCACCTGCTAAAACAGATGGTGTTTTGCTTTGACTCCAGTGGGAGAAGAGCTGGCTATGTGTACATATTTCTATTCAAAGGATGCACTGACTCTTCAAAGAGGACACTGAAGTCCAATTTTAAGCATGGAATACTTAAAAATCTCCATGTCAATGAGACTTGAAAGCACACAAGCCTGTTGGGAGCACAGGCCCTCTGCACAACAGTAAACCCGTTGTTTAGGACATATAGTAGCAAAATACAGTTACTGTTAAAAATATAAGGTGGTTTCCAGTGTCTGTAATTTATTAATGTAGGTTCTAATCTGGCAGCTATGGAGGAGCTAAAGCATAGGGTTTTTTTAGGAAAAAAAGAAGGCACCATATAAATGAATTTCAAATTCTTACACCATAAAATATCATTCTCTCATTCCACAGACAAAATTAGATGAAAAAAGAAAATACCTATACATTTCTTGAAAGACACTTCCACTTTTTGTAGGCTGCTTACATTGTAACCACAACTTACCGGCAGCATTAACATGGTACCTGGGGGACCTGCTAAACCATCAGCACCAGGAAGACCAGGGCGACCAGGTGGACCCTAAGAGAACAAAGACATGAGAGAAAAAAGATGAGAACAAAAAGACAGTTATGTAAGATAAACCTTTTCAGTCACTTACATAAATTTACACCCATAGAATGGCTTGGAAAAGACCTTAAAAATCTAGCAGGTAGCTCAGAGCCCCATCCAACCCTGGCTTGAACACTTGCAGGGATGTTGCAGCCACCTGGGCAGCCTGTTACAGCATAAGGAATTTCTCCCCAATATCAAATCTAAACCTGCTCTCTTTCCATTTAAAACCCTTCCCTCTAGTCCTATCACTATGGGCCCTTGTAAAAAGTCTCTCTCTGCCTTTCTTGCAGCCTTTCCCCCCAGCTCAGCCTGTCTTCATAGAAGAGGCACACAAGAGTGGCAGAGGGGCAGAACCATCCCCCTTGACTTGCTGGTCACGCTTCTTTCATGCAGCCAGGACACGGTTGGCTGCAAGTGTATGTTACTGGGTCGTGTCAAGCTTCGTGTCCACCAACACCCCCAAGTCCTTCTCTGCAGGGCTGCTCTCAATCCATTCTCCTTCCAGCCTAATTGCTGCCATTATATATTTGTGTCGTGTCTGGTCCATGACAGGCACATGATGTGCTCAGTCAAGAATTTCCTTATGATGAATTCAGTAAGCAGCCAGTTACAACACTAAGTACTATTGGTAGTTATTCCATTACTGTGTGGTAAAATTCCCATTTTAGAAGTTCAAATTCCGGAATATTAAGTTAATCTACAGGACAGAAATATGAAAGAAGTGTGGATGCTGACTTACTAGCCAAATAGAGGATTGTTGGGATTTTAATATTATTCATTATACAGTGAAGTGATAGCATCTTGTCAGCATCATGTATATATAAATACAGAATGAACATGCTGTATTCATCAGTAAATTATCTCTCACAAAACACATGAAAGTCTTTCAGTAGTGTATTTTCCTCAAATAAATACGTTTAGGCTGTTTTAAAATTGCGTTGGTGGCAGTAAGAAAAGGCTTACAAGAATGTGAAGACTAAAACAGTAGCCTAAATTTTAACTAGTTTCATGATTGGATAGGTTTCTCAAACCATATATTATTTAATATGGCCAATAAATCCTTCCAAGATAATCTAAATACTGTCCATCACTTTCAATATTCCTACGTGTTTTGATTCTGCAAAGCTTGTTTTTCTCTATATTTGTACATATAGCTGAGGCCATACTGATTCTTTAAAAATTCAATCAAATCCATATGAAATGTTTGCATCTATTATTTTAGTGTATTTCAAAACACATCAAAACAGAAAAATACAAACAAATGAGAACATTTTCCTGTATTTACAGCACATATTTCTACTGCTAAAAAAATGTTTGTCCAGATTCTCAGCTGATTTGCTTAGCTGAATGAATCAGCCTCAGTTCTACTGATGTTTCTAAATTATGCAGATCTATTTGAGATCAGGATCTAACCCACCCTTCTAGCGATTAGTGCAAGGTATCTCATGAATGCATGGGATAATCTGTTTGTTGACTTACCCTTTCACCAGGGTCACCTGGAGGACCAACAGGACCTTGTAGACCTGGGGGACCTGTAAGACCCTGTAGAAAATGAATGACATAATTATGCTGAATGCTTGCAGACTTCTGAACTATTTTTTCTCTGGAAAGTTATGATGAGCACATATTTGGATAAAATAATTTATTGGCAGCATATTGTTTTTTCTTACAAAGATTTATAGTCAACATTCAAAACTTTGATTTTCATGTGCCCTCAGCTTGTAGCATGCTGTCACTGAAAAAGCAAGGGATGGTCCTTTTCTATTCCCTTCTAAAAGTGCTAAGTCTGATATACATTTGGGAGCTATAATAAGACCAATATTTTCTTAACTCATGAATAGAAAAGCACAGTGGATAAATCAAATACAATAAAGGAAATTGTGATTAATCTACTTACAGCAGGTCCTCTTGGTCCCGGTGGTCCTTCAATGAGCATACCCTAGGGGTGGATGAAAGACAACATTAAATGTATTATTTTTTAGAAAAACATAAAAAATCTTTTTAGCTGAAATACTGAAGTTAACAGTTCTTAGTGTTTTGATAAACTCTTTCAGGAATCTTCTCTCTACAGTAACTAGAATGAGAATCTGAATTGTTGCATGACATTAACAGTGAGGAAGGCTTCCCTGCCCTTGCTGAAACCTGCAGTGACAGTGTTACCTGTGCCTAAGCTGAACGTTATCTGGGTAGATCTGTCCAAGGTGTAGTTACTAGATGGCCTGAAAATCAGATCAATGCTCTGTTTTCCTCCTCACAAGAAGATTCTCCTTTTTGTAAGGAATATGTGGTTAGTCCTTCATGAAACCCAAGGAGTAGCTGGAACAGGCCACTGTCAGTAATCACTTTATACCATCCACATTACAGGGACTGTTTCAGAGCTCATGGATAACGTGGATGCTGTCATCCTATCATGAACAACAATGTTTGATAATGATGCATTAACAGTGTGTAGATGTTATACAAAGCTACAGAAAAACTTCCTGACATTGGTACTTACAGGTTCAATCACAGCTGGTTCTCCCTTTTGGCCTTTTTGTCCATAAGCCCCATGTCCTGTCACCTGGCCAGTAAAAGCAACACCAAAAATGGAAATGAGTATAAGGTCTAAGGACCTGGTGCAATAAAGAATTGCAGAAACCTGTAACTGAAAGCTAAAGCTGGAATTGGCCTGTGCTGTAAAAAATACATCACAGGTACAAATCATATAAATCAAAAATACTTAATACATGAGAAATGGAAAATGCAAATACTGTATGCATACTTTCTCAATTATTGGATATTGTCAATTTGCACTTTTTGAATGAGATGTGCATCCCATGAGTGTGTATCCCACGCTTTACATCAGGACTTCAGTACTAGAATCGAAATCTTCCGTGTGCAAGTTGCAATATTGTTTCTATTTCTTATTTGGTTGGAAATCTTATTGGCAGTTAAAAATTATTCTCCATGGTTTTATGAATTTAGCAGCCTAAAGTAAGATGGGAAGAAAGATCCCCTGGTCCAATATGGAGAGTACCTTACAAGCTCCTAATTTCCTTCACTAGACATCCACAACATGTAAAGTAATTTGAGAGGGGTCTGTGATTTCATGGCATAAATGAGAAGGGAGCAGTGTGGCACTATGAACATTACAGAATATTTCATGGATAACCAATTATGCCTCCTCCCTACATGAATTGGCATCAACTGCCAAATTCTTTGAGGACCAGCTCTACAGGAATTTTTGGGTTCAGGATTAAGGTAGCAGAAGTACCTAAAATAGAATGTCAGTAACACGTAGTAAGGGAAGAAACAGATTCAAGTTTCAAACCTGATTTTTTTTTTCAAACCATGAGATAACATATTTTTCTCCAGAAAATTAATTGCTAACATATCCACTAGAATTTAACTTCTGACCAGTTTAAAATTTGAAAAGCTTTTTTTTATTATTTCACTAGAGTGATTCAACATTTACTCTAAAATAGCTGGGGATTGGTAAGAATAGTAAGGATACTGTTACAGTATTTCAATATGAAATATTTCAGAATGGAAAAACAGAGACTTAGATTCATGGACTGTGCATTTTGCATTGATTTATAAAGGCACAGATCTCACCAGTAATGATGTTCATAAACCCATTGGTAGTTCATAAAAATCAACTAGCAGGAGATACAGACAATCACATTTTATTAGATTAATATAAATTACTTGTAAAAAAATGACATCAGGGTCTCCATCTTTGGAAATATTTCCCCTTTTTGAAAGTTCCCAGATACTGAGTATTTTTCATCTTGCCTTTTTTATCATAGTTAGAACTTCAGTTATTCTACATACATCCGTATGTCAAAGGAAAATGACATATCTCTGGTTCAGCAGATGAGAACTATAATGAAGTTTGCACAGACCAGAGCCTGTGTTCTAATCCAAGATTCCTGACTCCTTCAGCTTTGTATCAAGGCATTTTAAATTGAAATTTACACCAGGGGATAGAGTCTAAACAGCCATTTGCTTAATGCAGGCACAAATGGTGCCTTATGGGCTCTTTGCTTCACGGATAATCCAACCTTTTCTGTGTCATTCTGCCACAGTGTCCCCATCTGGGCTAGAGGAAAAGAGTACACTTGTATCACATAGCACAGATAAAGATCATTAAAAAATACAATGACCCCAACAGGGTTTAGAAAGGAGCAGTAAATGAAATACAGAAGGATGGGTTTCAAGGTTGGCAGAGAAAAGCAACCTCACAGCATTTGCTGTTATTTCTTGGATCCTTTGTAAACTGACTTGTTTAGTGAGGAGAAAATAAAGATAAGGCTGAGCAAATAGTGCAAACAAAATTCTCTTTTTCTACTATATTGGGGTCTTCCGAATTAAAAAATCCAAATGAGTTTTTTTTTTTCCTTCTTAGCCAGCTTTCACAGCAGATAAACTGGTAAACAAGGACCTTGGCATAACGAAAGGAAAATTTAAGCCTTGCTGTATAGTCTGTGAGTTAGGGGGAAAGAGGGCTATAAAACTCAGAATGAAGAGCATGATTCACAAGATCCACCATGTCATCCTATCTTTCTTTATATAAACCACGCAGTCAAATCACTTCTGCAAGACCATAAATCTGTAACCATTAACTAAGCTTATTTTCATTAAAGGGTTCAGGCCTTAACCTTCCGAATTATGAATTTTCTTCTTGGAAAGCAGCAAAAGCCATAGGATTCTAGACATTTATATGCATTTCAACTTCTTAAGGTAATCATATAAAAATATTAATTACAACACTTGCACCTGCATTAGAACTTCTTTCCAGCTTTAGCTCTAGTTTAGAAAGATTTTTAAAACTGTTAATTTTAACATTTATTTTTTGAATTCCACCTCCTCTTTCCTTTCCCTCCCATCTTCAGCCCTCCCTTATACCCTTCAGCAAATGAGACAAAAATGTTACATTTAATAAAGATAAAAAGTTCAAGATTACTAAAACAAGAGGATGGCCTTGATCCAAAGGCTATCAAAAATAAGAATATATCTAATATGTAAAAGGAACTCTGGATCAGGGTGTGTGCAGTTCTGATACTGTGTAATTATAAAAGAATTGCTAAATTAAATGAATCTGCATTACGCCTCCATTCCACTTACGCTCGTCTCTGTGATATCGGTCTCTGCAGGAACACCTGGACCAAACTCCTCATTAGTGGAATCAGTTGGTTTCTCTTCATATTCTTTATATTCATAAAAATCATATTCTCCTAAATCTCCATCTACCAGCAGATCAGATTCACTGAGGTCTACTCCTCTGCTTCCATACTCAGTTGCCTCAGTTTTTTTATCATAATCCTCTCCAGTTATGTATTCTTCAGCAAATACTTCTTCAACAGGATTTTGCTATTCGTATCAGTAGCAAAGATTTGGGAATAGGAGGAATATGTGGGTTATTGTTAGTAAAGCAATGTAAGCATATGCTGATCCACCATGATGACTTGTCAAAAGAAGAAAGAACAGTAGAACTACAGCATATTGTCTTTTAATTAGAGTCTGAAGGAATGGAAGTTCAGCCTTTCAGAGTAATTAAAAGATCTTTGTATAAGTAGTACAAAGAAGTAATGTCTTCTTATGCTTTGGTTTTTTTTTTCCAAAACCACTGAATTCAATTTATCCAGTAGTATGTGTACTGCTTGCATAATGTTACTTTAGTGCCAAATATAGCTGAATTTCGCTGCTTGGTTTCACTCTTACAAGCATTCATGAATGAACATATGCAATGAGCAGTGAGTAAGTTCAGATCTTTTTACAACAGCAATGTGGAGGAGGTGCAAGCACCACTTTAGTTAAGCCCAGCCTTTTTCATTATTTTCTGTCTAGAAATACCAATGCTGAGCTAAACTTCTTTTCCCTTGTGAATGATTTTGAAGGTTATTTATCAGTAAAAGCCATGACTCGTGTGTCATGGTAATTCACATATTGTTTGTCTGAGTCAAATTTCCACCAGAACAATTCAGATTAATTTTAATATTTCTGAAATCTAAGGTTTCATCCTAAAGTTGTAAGCTGTCAAACCAAGCAAACACCTTAAAAGCACTAAAGCAGTTTAAAAGAATGCTATATTTGAGATGTACAAAACCATTTGTGAAATAAAGGAGGATTACTTATTCTATTACAGAGGTCTTTTGACAGGTAATTTTGAAAGAAATTGAAGTTCAGATACTGCTAATATAAATTGGTATTCTAAATGATCAGACAATATGAAGTAGTATGATCTTGAAAATATTCAGAAGCTAATCAACATCCAGTGTAATTAAAAAATCTTGATCTAATAATGATATTGAAATATATTGCAGTTAAAATAGAAGGCCAGATTCTGATTTAACAATTGCCGAATTCCATTAGTTATAGGAGTATGACCTTTGCCTTACAGATGGAATAAACACAGATCTGAACCAATTCTAAGCCAAATTTTACCTTTATGAAGCAGTGCTGTCACCAAGGAGAGCATCTAGCACTTTGAATCTATCTCATTACAGCTTTACTGTTGTACAATCAGCTTAAAATTGCCCAGGAAACTGAATGATTTAGATATATCTGTTGATCAACTTGTGAGAAGCAAACATGAGACTGAACGTAAGAATGCTTTACAACAAAAGGAGTTAAACATACCTTAATCCACCTTCACTTTCCGAGATACATAGGAGAAAAACCATAGAACAAATGGGGACTCTTTTTCTCTTTTCAAATATTCAGGGGAAGGAGGGAGGGGGAGTTTTGTACATCTTTTAAGCAACAATCTTAATTTTGAAAGGAAAAGGTAAAAGAAAAACGAGAACAATATTTCTTAAAATATGCCATCATTTTTCTAACACTAGCATTAATTAATATGCAAAAGTATTAATGCAACACTATCTTAGGTGCAGCAATTTTAACAAAATAATGTTTAGACCTGTTATTGTGACTTTTTAGAAATGTGTTTTCTGACACAAGTCAAAATAATAATTTTATCTTTTTTGACAGTTCAAAATATAATGTTTCTGTTGAATAGAACAAGTAAAAATCAAATAATTTGGTTTTGGTAGCTGAAAAACTGTGAAAAGGAAACAATGGTTTCTGACTCAACTTCCATATGCTGCTATGGTGATAGATATTCTCTGTCTTGTGTTAGGCTCTTTTTATGCTGCATCTTAAAAATTACAGGAAAAATTAGAGACTTGACTTCCTATTAGGGGGATTATGTCTAATATCTAACCTAATTCATGCTAGACACAGCTCCATTCACATCCACACTGAAAGCAGCAAAACTACATTCCCACACCATATATCACTGAATTATCTCCAGAATCACGCACTCTGCAGAGCGAAGATACAGCAGATCTCTACAGAATTCATGGGAGTTCTTCCCAAGAAAACAATAGTTTCTGATATCAGCTGAGAAAGCATAAAATCATGTTAAGTTTGTATCCTTGGCATAGAAATCCATCCTTTTAAAATGCATTTTCTTGAGAGTCCTTACTACCTCATTCGCTTCGGTAGTTCTGGAGGGAGCTTCTGTCTGGGGTCCATAGTCATGTTCAGCTATGCTATAATCTTGAAATCCATCAATAACGTTGGCCTATAACAGGAAAAAAATAAAAAGGACATTATTAAAAAGATCCCATATGAAAAATTCAAGAGGTTTTGCTGTTATTCAGGTTATGGTATTAGCCAGATGTATTCATCTAGTGGGGTTAGGTAAATTTTTTTCTTATTATCAAAGATCTTCCAGTCTTGGTCTGGGAAAGATCTTGATTATTTCTTGGCTACCTTTACCCCTAGTTTGCCTTTTGTTGCTGCTTGATAACTTTTCTTCTTCTTGGATGCATATTTTTCAGATTTTTTTGTTGTGGCCTTTTGAGGTTTGTCCTTTGAGCTAGCGGCCACTGTCCTCTTCTTCTTTTTGACCATGGCTTTCTTTTTCTGCAAACGTTATGAAAGATGGAATGGGAAAACATAAATAAAATGAAAAGAAATATGAGAAAGGATGAATGAAAGAATGGTAACCAAATGCAAGATGAATGCTGTCAGCCTTGAGACCTTCCATCTCTAACTGAAAGCAAGGGTTTCAGCTACAAAGTAAAGAAATGAGGGAGAGGAAAGCATTAAGCTTATATACAGAAGACACAAATTGACAAACCATATGGTAGGGGACAGCTGGACACCACACAACAAACAGATCAGATTCTGTTACCTCTGTTTGTGCTACTGTCTCTTCAAACAGTGGGAGTCCCTCTGTTACAGAATCAGTTTCTTTATAATCTGCATCCCCATACTCATAGTCATATTCGATAAAATCTTCTGGTGTGTACTACATTGCAAATGGAAAAATATCAGGCATTCCCATGTTAGCAGTAGCAAACTAGATTAGCAATACTGGAAAGTATCTTAACCTTTACTTAGGAATAAAGTTTAACAAAAGGCAGTATGAACAATTCAATGTAATCATTCATTTGGGGAAAAAAACTCATAATTTCTTGTTTCTTTCAAAGCACAGTACAGAAGTAGTAAAAAGTAAGTAGTAATGCCAGGAAAAAGCCTCTCTTTTATTGGACTGCAAAGAAGAATCCAGTATAATTTTGATTACTGGGAGCACCAACACATCTTTGTGAAACCATATATTTTTTTAATCTTTAAATTTTAAACAATGCCTCTTTTAGCAGTATTTTTTTCAGGTGACCAGAAAAGCAGAGATGCCAATATCTGACATAAATAAATAATTTCAGATACAGGAAAGAGGCTACAGCTCACAAGTAAACATGGCTTCTTCTTGTTTGATGTTGAGTTTGAATACCAGGGCAGCTCCATGGTATAAATTTCCTGAGCAAATGCCTCACTGCTGTGATTTCATTTCGGATTCAGCTTCAGTAAATTGCTCCACAGCTCTGTTTCTATAATTTTTATCAAATGAAGATTTGGCACGCAGAAGTTTTACAAGAGAAAGTAGCTTTAGAATTGGCTTGTGTAGCGTTCTGAGCACAATCTAGGCAGCCAGGAACTCCTGAGCTGTACTCTTGGCTGTGCCAAGAAGATACTGGTCTCCATATTATGTGCACCAAGCACAACTCATCCCAGCTGAGAAAAAAAGGGCAGCTTTAAACCATCTTTCCACTCCTACCATGCTTGAAGCTACAAGAACTGGTTGGTCTGATAAATTAAATCAGCCTCCTGGTTGCTACCACTTCCCTTTATGTGCCCAGGGAGCCAAAAGAAGGCAGAATTGTGGCCAGAGTCTGGACAAGTGTTTGCTTTCCCTTTAGGAAGAAATATTCTAATGTGCCTCATATGAACTTGTCCCTTCTGAAATCTCCTCTCTCTTGTTACAAGTCAGCATCATTGTCTGTAAAATGAAGGCAATACTGTTTGTTTTATTACAGCGATGAGAGAGAGAATTAATACATTACACTTGCAAATGAGTCTGAGGATTCATAGAAGTCATCATTATCAGAAAGAGATGGACATTTTAGAAGAAATTAGAGATGAGATTAAAATAGATCTCCATATTCCAAACTACATTCTACCATCTGATCAAAACACTAGTTTAACTGTTTCCTCTGGCAGTGTTTTTTGATACAATTTTTTACCTATGATTTTAATGAACAGAAGTTGATTTCCTCAGCAAGTGTAAGACTAATGCTGAAAGGCCCTTAATCACTTAAAAATCCTTTTACATGGGTTTCTATTACTTTACTCCTATGACTCCTCAGTCTTACTATGATCAACAGGTTTTCTTAAAAAGAAGACACGGATTTCCTTTGAGAAGGTAGGTGCTTTTTGCTCGATTGTCCTTCTGATTATTTCTACCCATGCACATATAAACTGGTTGGCCATGAGATTTGATAAACATATAAAAAGGATGTAACATACTTTTGGTACTCGTTCAAAACTATATTGCACATTAATAAGAACACTTCAAATGACATTTAAATAACAAGATACCATTTTAAGTGGAGAATATCCTCTCTGTGAAGTATATGAGCACTTTATATGTGCCTCATATAGTGTAAGTAATGCTTTGATTTCATCAGTGATATCTTTTGCATGACCAAAAAAAGTTGATACTATCTATACTTCTCAAAACCAGTAGCATTTTAGACTTAATCATGGTAAGTAATATGTGATTATTCTCTTCCTGTTCAGCAAATTAAGATTCAGTCCTAACCCCAGTGAAGTTAATGAAACATGTTTGACCTATAAATGGCCCTATAAGTGCCTCATGGACAGCAAGGATACATGGTAGAAGTCTGTTGATGTACAAAAGCATTTCTGTCTTGTGGAGTTCTGGAGCTGCAATTCAATGCAGCCTGTGTCTGCAGAAGTGTGCCACTGCCACCCAAAGAAGAAAACACAATGACAAGCTTCTAGGAGACCACAAGCAGCCACAAAAAGGAAATAAAGGAAGAACCACATGGATGAAAGCAGACTTTTTGAAATCATTACAGAATAGAATTGAAATTGCAGTATATGTTGGAAATTATAAAAATGTCTGCAAGTGATTTGCTTATTTTCTCTCAAGAAGTCCACACAAACTAGATTCATCTAAAAGAAAAAAAATAGTACTCAGTGGAATATATGGTTCAAAATTCAATCATTCCACCCCAACAGTGGTAACCAATTACATAATTTCAAATGCTTCCTCAGCCAAACAACATAAATCCCTCTGCTGGGCAATTTTTATTTGAACCCAAGCAAAAGACACCATCTATGTTAAATAATATCCAATATCTTAAGAGATAAGTGGAGCAACATTTTTGAGAGAATTACCATGTCATTAGCCAGATTTAAGTTTAAATATGCTGTTAGGAGTTTGTTTTGGTAAGTCATAGAGACATAGATTCCTTTTTAGTAAGCATTGTAGACCAATTATGCTAGTATTAAAAAAGTAGGAAGTGAATAAGCAGAGGTCTAATTCAAAAATTCAGACATTCATGAATGAGAGCTAGAAAACATACAAAATAGCACAAGTATGTGGACAGATCTATTGCATCATGCATAATCACACAGAAAATACTTTTGGGTATTGTGCTTCACTCATTTCTGTTAAAGAAAGTGAAGCTTTATATGCAAAATGTGATCACAAATATAACAGTATATTTTGGCTGTGCAGGCACACAGAAAGAACAGGGATGGATGAGAAATGGGTAATGACATTTTCCATTGTGGAATCAGATTACTGCCAAGCAGGTGAAGATCTTCTTTAAGAGCACAGCATCAGAGGGGTATTATGAAAATTCTTGAACTTACAAGCTAGGGCATGTGGCCACTGTGCCAAAACCATATTCAAGTAGTTTTGAAATTGCAGTTCTTTGTAGTCCCACCAAGGCAAGGAGGACAAGTGAAAATATGTAGTAGTCCTAAAGTTTCTACCAGATAAATCTTATTCTTAGCAATCCTTCCTTTCCCAGCATTTCTTTCTGAAAGACCAGCAACCCTCATTTTCACACCAGGCAATAAACAGAGAATATGTTTTGCACTGAACTCCATGGATCCTGCTGCAAAGAGTTAAATATAGATGCAAAATCTTCCAGGTGTATTTCCTGAGGCACAATCTGTCCAGATGGAGGAATGCACCTCTACATCCCTAACTGATGTAAAGATGCACTTTAGAAATATGATTTACTCACAGAAGGATAATTCAACCTGATGAAGGCTGTTTTTAATACGGGACAACAGGACTAGTGAAAGACTAGTCAGGTAAACATTTACAAACACCAGGGACAGATTGAATGGCTTTAGTCACCTGCTGTGAAGATGGCAACTCACACTCACCCTGCCATTGACAGCTGAGACTGGATATGTGATACAGATCGCTCCTTTCTCTAGAGATACACAACTGAAGGTGACCTTTGTAGGATGGCCAGAGACAGGGGAATGATCCCCTCAGTTTGACCTCAATAAACATCTTATAAAGTTCCCTTAGCATTCTGGATATGCAAAACCTAGGCCCTGCTATCAGTTCACAGAAGTTGGGGAGTTCACAGATGTCTATCATAGGTGCACTACTAATCAAAGGAAAGATAATCAGTAGACTCTTGAATATATAGGGGAAAGGATGCAGAATTTCAAAATAAGTAAGTTAAACCTGGCAAGGGATTTCAGCTAAGAGACATCAGGTAACACATTCTTCACATGTGATGCAATTTTCTTCGTCTTGCCTTTCTTTCTTCTCTGGTAAGACCACCAATAGTTACTAAACAGCCATTCTTGTAATGAATATTGCATATGACTATTTTCTTACAAATGAAAGGAAGAATAAAACCTGCTGCTTTTTGATGGGACAAAATGTTTCCATTATGACCTCATGCTTTCTTTACCAGAGTGATTCTATTACACTACCAGATCATCATGCAATTCCAATTAAAGAGATGAACTGTTTTCTTCATCAGATGAATTTTAGAAGCAGAGGATCAGCAGCATGCAAGGCCTATTTGAACTGGGAAATAACTTAAATATTCTGAAGGAAACTTTACTTTGGAAACTGATTCTTCTACTATCCATACTCTAAAAACCTAACATCCCATTCAAAAATGTAGATTTTAGCAATTTTTGGCTTTACATTTCCAAATTAAAATAACTAATAATCTATATATTAAACCAAAAAGCAGTCATAAGCTCAATTCTTCCATTTCCTAAAGATTATGCTAAGTCATGTACAAGCTAAAAAGACAAAGATGACTTTGAAATATTCTAGGCTTACTAACACTTTATAAAATGCAATAAAATAAAGGATGTCAAGCAACATAAGCTTTAAAAGTCAGCTGCAGTAATAGAAATAAATAAATAGATGTTAGAAAATGTCAATCTTAGGACAGAAGAAAACTTATAATTTTTAAAGGATGAGCTCTTCTACCATATAGTCCTTATATTGCTCATAAAAGCAAGGAGATAAAAGGAGACAAGAACATTATCTTTGGATTCCAAAGACATCCTGTTTCAAAAGGAGAATAAGACCCTTAAGGTTCTTTATTATGTTACTCCCTTATATAAAAAGTGTCTCTATATATATGCAAAGAAAAAGAGACCTAGGAAGGTCACTATTTTTAATATCTGTTAAATTAGTTAACTGCAGTTCCAAAGATAACAATAAACATAAAATAAAACATAAAAATAATAATCTTTCTGCATTTTTTAGAAAACTTATCTTTCTGATCAGTCAAACACCTAAAAGGACACTAAATTAACATGTTCTGACAGGATGCTTGAAGCCTCCAAGCCAACATATTTGGAGACCATTTGCACTTTTAATTTATGAAATTCATTTCATTAAAAGAAAACATTTCATGTCTTCAAATAATCCATTAGTTTGGGATAGATCCAAAACAAATGAAGCCGAGTTCCTTTGGGGAGCCATTTCTCCAGCAGAAGTCAGACCATGTGATTCACTGAGTTACAGAACAACCTTCCAAGAGAAGATCTGAAAGCCTGATAGCTGGTTCCTTTGCAAACTAGACCTGATGGTACTCCAGAAAATATACTGCCCAGCATCAAGGATGATGAACACTGGCTAGGTCTGTCACTGCTCTAATTTCTGTGAGCTGACCAAGCATATGTGATTGAACTGGAAAGGAATTTAATACATTTCCATTTATAGTAAAAAGGGGTTTGAAAACAAGACAGAGGCCAGACTGTTCACAAGGTATTTATAAGAAAAGTATAGGTGTGTATCTTTAGGAAAAGCAATGTTGATAGTTTTAAAATATAATTTCAAACCTGTATGGGATCCTTAAAACCTTCAATATGAAAATCCTTAAAGCATTCAATATGAAAAACTCAAAGATTCCACAACTTCTAGGCAACCCTTTTTTGTGTAGTTCCAACTGCTGAGGTCATCACTCTGACCTTGACAAGCTACAGAGATTCATACCTGGCTATTCACAAGCAAGAACATGGAAGACAGATGCACAGTTCAATTAAAACATGTCTTGAAGATGAAAAGAAATGATAATAAATAACAAAGTGTGGGGATATTACTATTAATCTACTGCTTTCCCATTTTCAGACTGAATGACACTTAGGTCTGATGAACAAATCCCAAAGAAAAGGAGGCATTCTCTGTAGGGAGGGTTCTGACATGCATCTCTATCCCAACAGCTCAGCCTGCCCTGCTCACCCAGAGCTCACAGTCCTGGCCAGCAGCCAAGTGCAACAGATTCTGCACAGCCTGGACACAAAACGTACTTAGGAGTTGCCCAGTTAAATAAACCTTGTTTAGACATATAACACAGTCCTTTGGATCCAGAAAGGGACTGACTGAATTAAAATGGAAGTATAAAGACCCAATCAGGTCCAAAGCTTGTATCTTGGAATCTTCAGGTCACTTGTACCTAACCCCTCACAGGAAGGGAGAAGTGAGGATGCATGAGCTGACCTTGCTGAGGGAGAAGAATGCCATGGGGGATCAGGACAGCACAGCTGGGTAAGCCTGCAGACAAGGGTACAATTTAAGATATGTGCTCCCTTTCTAGGGTGACTAGGTCTTTGTCTTTATTCACAGCTTGCTATTTTTGTGAATCCCATTGTGAGATGCTGGATTCTTCCTAAACTTTGTTTAGGGTAAACATGGCATTTAATTCAAAGATCAAGAGATCCTGTAAGTGAAAAGTAGGTATTGAAATCCTCTCTGTTGGATCAAAACTGCAGTCTGAATGAGATACAATGGTAAAAAAAAATGCAACAAGAAAAAGGAAATCTCAATGCAGCACTTAAAGTACCATTAGTAAAGACAATTTGATTATAAATCAGTTTCTAGTAAATTTACCTATGAGAGCACAATGAAGGTCTTAAGGCCTTGAGAAAAACCTAAACATTTTAAATAGCAAATATTTCATTCCTGATGTTGCAGTGATGTGACATGTATTCTAAGGCTCATTTAATGGAAACTCACCACAATATATTCCATAATTTTTCCCATTTTATGGTTGGCAATTATTTTCAGTCTAGGTGAAGTCTTAGACCCTTTCCACAACAAACACATAAACAATTCCACCAGCTGAACTGGAAAGAGGGCATAGAGTGGAAATAAATTCAGAAAATTACTCATTTAAATCAGCACTGCTATTGAAAGAAATGTCCCCAAACCTAAAATGCTGGGTTTTTGATTATTTGCTCCTTTGGAGAAAGAAGCACTGCCTAGAGCAATGAGGATTACACTCAGTTAAACAAAGTACTTATGCCCTTAAACCAATACCTTTATACCTAAATCCTTCTCTCTAGATGCTTCTTTAGTGGTCTAAAAATAATTCAGCTTTTCAGAGTGAATGCCTTCCTAGGCTGTGAACTTGCCAGCAGACTATAAAAGTGTGCAATTTCAAAAGAAATCCTATTCATCTTCCTAAATGAAACTTCACAAACATAGTTTTCTGTTTTACTGATGAAAAGTCCACCACTTCCTTTGGGTTTTGTAATCAGTGCTGGAAACACACATTAATAGGCTTGGAAATCTTAATTTACCTTTAAGCCAAGTATCAGTTTCTTATTCTGGTCTGCAATAATTCAAAGGCACAGAAATGTAAGGCCAGAAAGGACTATTGGCTAACTCTTGTGCACTTGCAGACTTTAAAACTTCCTACAGTCACTCTGTAACTGAGTCAACTAAAATATGAATAACATTTCCCAAAACTTTCAGAAAGGTGTCTACCCTTGGCTTGAAGATATATAGAGACTCACCATTTTGGTAGTTTGTTCTTTCTTTCCTGAAAGTTTCAATAGATACTTTCCCAACTGAAATTATCTATCTTTCTTCTCCCTCTACCCCATCTGTCTGCAGCCAGTACTTTTTTTTGGTCTAGATCTCTAACATGGTAAGTGAGCAGCATATGTGATGATGCAGTCTATGTTTCAAGTGGCAGTAGTCCCTTCTGGCCTTACATTTCTGAGCCTTTGAATTATTGCAGACCAGAATAAGAAACTGATACTTGTCTTAAAGGTAAAAAAAGATTTCTGCGCCTTTTAATGTGTGTTTCCAGCACTGATTACAAAACCCAAAGAGGTAATATTGCATCTGTATTCTTACTCTATTTAAAAACCAAGACATGTGTGGTACTGTTTTGGGAAAAACTCTTTCCCTTCTTTAAAAACCAGAATATTTTGAGGCGAGTGTCCAACATACATTTCCAGCTTCTGCTGGTTTAATCCAGACTCTGAAGACACAATCCTGCCTAGCCTTTCACCCAGTTTTCTCTCTTCCCTCTTCCTACCACAAGAGTTTGTGTGAAAACATTGAAGACCAAACCATGAAACCAATTGAGCTAAACAATAATCTTTCCATGCTGGCTTTCAGCACGATTAGTGTCCCAGTCTGGTAAGCCATGTACCCCTCAAATTGCTTTCACTGATACAGCAGCCAACAAAGCCCCCAGATGGGGACAAGCTGCTGCAGATGAAAGGTTCTTCTGTTACCACATGCAAGCCGACTGCTATTGCAGCGTGCTTCTGAGTTCATTATGTTTGCCCTGCAGTTATTTCTTTGGCTTTCACACACATTTCTATATTTCTAGCACAATTATTAAGAAACTCTACTACAACTTTATTTCAGACAGCTCATTGTTTATAGTAATTTCTGAAATAAAGCACCCAGATTTGAATCTCTTTTTCAGATACTTTACCACACGATACCTTTTTTTTTTAATTAAAATAACACAAATTGATCAGTCAGAAGCTTTGCAAAGGTCTAAATCTATAAATTCTATCCTCTTCAAAACATGTAATGAAGCATTTTTAAGTAATCATTTTCACTATAGATTATCTGCAAATATAATTTTATCTTTTAACTTCTTAGTTAATTTTGCAATTAAAGTCCACAAAAAACAGCATTGCTATCTTCTATAACTTCTTCCAGTATCTAAATAAAACTTGTAATTTATTTCCTTAAAATAAATTATCTATGTGATTTGACAGGTTGTATCTCATAAGATAACAAAGTAGCCCATTTTACTATTCAGCAGACAATTCTAGAAATTTTATCAGTCATTTATTCTATTGGATCAGTCTATTTTATCAGTCATTTATTCTATTGGATATATATCACTCCCAGCATTGCTGATGGGAGTATTTTAGATTACTATTACACATTAAAAAACTCTATTGACTTCACTGGGAATATTTCTGCAAGGTGACACAAACTCATGGAGAACAACAAGGAAATTGTGTCTTAGGTCAGAAAGCGAAGCAAAATAATCCAATCACCACCCTCAGCAAGAAACAAAAGGAAAAGGAAATGGAAATGGCAGTTCTCCATTATTAATCATTTAGTGCTTCTCAATTTGTTTTCAAATTTATTTTAAAATGTTACATTACAAATTAAGATCCTTGATTTTACTTTTTTCTCTGTAGGTACTCCCACAAACTCTGTATGCTGCCAAGAGGGAAAAATAGGCCTTTGAAAAACAGATTAAAAACCACTATAGCCAAGAGCAACCAAATAGCAGAAAAGCCCAGGAAATTTCCAAAGCAAAATTTAAATTTTCTTTGAAACTTAATATGGAAAAAAAAATTAGATCTTGCTATCTCTTTTCATCTTTTCATAAATTACCAGCAATATGCTTTCAATCTGTTCTAGTTTGGAATATGGAGATCCAGGTATCCAGGCACACAGACAGAATGTCCTGTGGGGTCCTCCTGAAAAGACCAAACTCCACACACTGTAATGCAGTGTGAAGGCCTCTGCCTGTGTGTAGGTGACTTGATACATCTTGAACTACACCTCAGATGGAATGGATGTTAGGAGGGAGTCCCTCTGAAAGAAGTTCTGCACTCTATGGGTCTTTGTCTCCTGCTGACATAATTTTCAGTCAGATACAATAAATAGTAACAACAAACAAAACTAAGAAAATTCATTTAAGAAAAATTCAGTTCCAAAACAGGCTTAAACCAGATAAGTTTTAATGCTGAAGTCTTGAGCAATCAGTAGTAATAACCAGACAGATGACACATGGTGTGCATATCAGCTGTCCAGAACCAAGCTCATTTATGACTTTTTACATTTTGGAAAAGCTTTTCACTTTACTCTGCTCAATGCAAGTTCTTAGGATGTGTACAGCAATACATACAAGTGCTCAGAGGTATAATCTGAGGAACTATCTTGACCTGGGTGAGTTACTCAGTTTATGGCAGTGAGAACTGTCTACAGCGACTAATGGTTTCTCTAAATATCCTTCATGTTTCTGGGAAAAATTCCTACTCTGTTTTGTTCTTGTTGGTTTACCTCCTGTGAGTGGAACTGACTGAAAAACTTCTGTGTGCACATGTGTTTGTGCACACAGCTCATTAAAACACATGGCTCTTTTAACAGAAAGTTTTTTAAATTGTGGAAGACTCAAAGCTCCCATGTCTTTCAAATGCAGCATTTTTTGATACCCAGCATCAGTGAAATTATAAACATACAGGAAAAACAAATATGCATGAGTAGACAAACTCATACTGCTCAATTTTTTTAAAAGAAGAACAGTTTAACTTCATTGAGAGTGCTGGTTGTTCAAATACCACCAGGGTGATAGGTTCCTTCAAATGCTTAACATAAATGAGTAAAAATGAACAGAACATTTCTACCCTTTCTCAGCAAAAATGAATGCACTCCTACAACCTGCTTCCTTCACCTCTAGAACAATGCATGCCATTTAGCTGGAAGTGTTCCTTGGGTAACTTTTCTCCAACACGACCACTAATGTGCAATAAATCCAGTACTACAGGACTGATTACTCACCTCATCAACTCGAGGATCTTGAGCCTGAGCAGCATTGGGCACTGGGGAGTCACAGTCTGGGCTGTAATGCTCACAATAGTCAAATGCAGCTCTGGGATCAGCTATAATCAGCAGCTGCTGGATCTCACCCTGCAGGAAAACATATGCAGATTAAATAACAAAACCAAAGGTACTCTACAGTTCATCAGAAGTACAGTGTTCACATTCAGAAACAAAACCAGGCCCATAATGCTTAGATATTTCCATATGTTATAAATAACATATCCACTGAATTTCTGCAGCTATTATGGAAAACAACTATTGTTCACATGGCAAAACAATGCAAATTAATACCAAATGGACTTAGGTGAAAAATTATGGCTCAAAATCATGTCTAATTTGAAAGGAGAGAATGGGAAGGTGCAACTTCTGGTCTGTGATTTTCATGCTGTTTGTTTACTTCTTCACCGGAATCTGTATAAATTCCTAAGATTTAATTCAGGGCACTTCCTATTACCAGCATGCAGCTCAGCATGCAAGTGATCAACAGTATAATTCTGAGTTTGCATCACATATGCATTCTCAAAGGAGACAATGAAATAAAATAAAATAATCTGTACCAGACACAGTTATTTGAATAAAACATAATTAAGTAAAAGCACTGTGTAAATACACACTATAGAATGTGTTGAAAAAAGCCTCTATTCCCATAAAACATCATCATAGAAAAACATAAAAACATCATCACAGAAAGAGACCCACTATTCTGGATAATAAAAAAGCCTCGCTGAGATCCCCTACAGAGACCTTGTATGTTTATCATTTTCCACTGAAAACTGTCTGGTATCCAGCGTGTTTCTTAACAGAGTGGTACTATTTAAGCAGCATTAGGTAAATTCCTGCCAACATTTCCACTATAAATTTTCTCATCCAGGAGCTTCTTATGCTCACATAAAAATAAGTTTGTTGGAAATTGGCACATGTTCTTGGTCAAAACCCATTAATTTCAATCTCTCACTATTTCCCCACAAAAGGCTGATTTTTAAGCTTTTATATACATATAACAGAATTTTGTTTTGGTTTTACCCAAAATAAGGACAAATTAATGCCTTTTTTAGTATACCTGTGCCTGCTTTGTCTTTAAAGAGAAGATATAATAACTGATGAAAATCTACAGCTGGGAAAATCTACAATTCTCTCAGTATTTCCAGAATCACTTTACATCTATCATACCAGTAACCTTTAACAAATTAAGAAAATTGGAGAATATTTTAAAATAGTTAATAATAATTGTAACATTCCTTCCTTTCAAAATGAAAAAACAGAGACTTAAGCAAATTTCTTCAAACTGAAAAAAAATAAATCAAACAATAATCTGCAATTTTCCTAGTTCTACAATTTTTTAAACAATTTTTCAGTCATAAAGTAGGACACAGTTTCATAGTGCATAATGGCTATATGTTACAAGTCTGCTTTTTACAATACTCTCAGCTCACTTTGTAGACTCATGTGTGTCTCAGATTACTTTAGATATAGAATATTTCTTTCTAAGCTTCCAGAAATACTACAAGTGCAGCAGTTTGTTTCTCTGTCAGCAGTTCTGTACTGTCTCCCTTATTTTCCTTAATTCACTAACTCTTCCTGATCTGGACATCTTACAAAACCTGCTATACATACAGAAAAATTCCCCCTTTGATTTCTTACATGACTCCCTTTAGAGCTCAAGAGTGCTTTGAGAGGTTTTGTACAGTCACTGTCAGCCTGAGCATCCCCCATCTCCAGCAAAATGTTTCTAAAATGTTCTGCCCTTTCTCTTTCACCAACCACATTAAAGCTGAGGCAGAAGAAAACATAGGAGACAATAAGCAACTGTAAGACAAAAGAGGTAAGCAACCCTTCGAGTAACTATAGGTGGATGTGTAGAACCTCTGCCCTTACCATGCTGAGTTCAAGTCATGGCCTTGCTCTTTGGCCCTGAGCATTCCTGGCTGCCTGAAGTGCCTGGACAGATCTCCATGTCCTCAGTGTGCCAGCCAGCAGGAGCCATGCCCAAACAGCTCCTGAAACTACTGTTCAGTCAAAGAGCCTAAAAGAACCCAGGTCCAGGAATACAGCCAGTAGTCTGGGGTGTTGTGCTGATCCTGAATGCCATGGAATTTTGGCACTGAGTTTTGTTGGACTGTGTGTTTGCAAGAAGCACTCGGTATGCAGTTACCACTTGGCTTGAATGCTCCTAAATTGGTTAAAGCTGCTCCTGATCCATTGACTGCACTTCCCAGCCCTGCCCATCTGCCTGTCATGGGTCCACAGAGAGGGAGGCCCTCAGAAATCCTGCACAGAATACATAAATTTTTTATAGAATACATAAATTGCTACTGGTTATTCATGTGTGAGAAGTTTACTGAGGAACCGGTTGATTTTATATTTGGAATCCCAAATGTTAATTTCTCTCTTTTTCCTTCAAGATGTGCTATAAAAATTTTTCCAGAAAATTATTAATTTTCCCCTTCTATTTTCTGTTTTTGTTTTCTGTCTTTGCTAATTAAATTGTTTCTCTGAGTATTTTATTCCGTGAAGTACTGGCTGTGCTGTAACAGTAGCCAAAGAGCTTTCCTTTCAGATCAGGTCAATCATCTCAGCCCATGAAGTTCTGAAAGTTCCACACGCCTTATTGCAGATTTCATTATGGTGATTTAGTTACCATTCTAAGGTATTTTTTGGACAAATCTACACTCTTTCTCTTTGAAAATATTTCACAGAATAACTTCAGTCTTTACAAACACATTCTTTGATTTCAGCTGTTTGACTTTGTGAGATCAAAATAGCATTGTATAAAGTTCCTTGCAAATAATCTACAAATAATCTGGTCATATTTCATGACCTGGAGTCCTAAAAGAGGCACTTAAAGATCTACCTGCACAAATCCTGAGAACTCTGAATTATGGATTATTAAGAATTCCAACAGCTGATCTGTAAAACAATACTGAGGTATCTAAACATATATGCATAGTTATACTCTTTTTCTTATATGAAAATTTCAGGAAAAAAGGAAGTCTCACAGGGTAGAATGATGAAAGCAAGAAAGAGAGTAAAGATGGAGCAGGAGAAGGAAAAATAGATCAAAATATACAAGTACACTTGAGCACCCTCAAAATACTCTGAAAAGTGCATAGAGAAAAAAAGAAAGCACAAAAGGCAACTGTCTACATAGACCAGTTCTTCCCTCTCTGTGAAACTTAAATGACCACATCTGTTGGCAAAGACTGCTCAGGCAATTTCACAAAGATGGAAGTTGATATCTAACATGTTATAGAAGCCTTTCATGTCTCTGCTGAGCCAGTCATCCACCATGCTTTGGTGTCAGAGATAAGTGGATGACAGCAGAAGGAAGACGCAGAGAATGTGTGGTGAGGTGGCAGGCAGACATACACAGCCACTTTTTCATACTAATACTTGTAACAAAGTGCAGGCTTAACTTGCCCCAAAAAGCTCTAGAACCTATTTCGCCTTTGAGAATAATAATAGAAGGATAACCTACTGCCTTGTAACAATTTATTTTTATCCTGGATAACACTTAAAACAATGTGTTTTAATCAGGGGTTTGTCAGATGTTTAATGTAACTTGTTCATTAGGGACAAGAAAGATGAGAGGTACTTCTCAGTTGCCAAGACTTGGTGGAGAACATCCAGCAAGGTATTCCATCTACCATTAAGCATACAAGTACCACCCAGAAGTAAAGTGGATCAATTTAAAATCTTAATATTTAGTTTGGATCCTAAATTCTTTACTGAAAAAGGCCCTAAGTTGTTGTCAAAGCCAACATATAACTAACTCACAAAAGGTAAAGCATAGTTCAATAATTCATTGAAATACGGAATAAAAATAGTTAATTTCTACGAACATTTTCATTCTTCTCTGTTTTGGGGATATGCTCATAATTAAAATCAGAGACTTTTCAATCAGCCTCATGGTTATATGATAAAAGCTGCCTGAGAATCATGAAACATCTTGTCCACCAATTATGCCTAGCATGAAAACATGGTACAGAAGGATTCCTTCTAAAAGGATCTCCACCAAATAAGTTATTCTTTGCAGAATCCTCCAAGACTACTAAAAGGAGTTATTTTGATTGAGGAAATATACACTTGGTTGCATGTAGGAGCAAATGTGGAGAACCTGGCTAGAGACCTACAAGGACAATATGCTCAAATCAATAGAATTCCTGCCTGCTGGAACAACTACCCAGATATTTACCCACACCAACTGTTGTACTATAAGGAATACATAAGTGTGTCATGAATTCACGTACTGAAAATTCCTCTGTGAATCCCACAGACATTCCACAGGGACATCCTGGAATAAGAAAATACATGTGTGTATACCCTTCCAGGACTTAGAGAAAAACACAAAGTGCTAACGCCAAGGTGGAAGATCTGCACTGGAAAAATAGCTTTGATATGAAAACAGTACAACACTAGAAAAATGCAGTGTTGAATAACAAAAAAGGAAATGGAGACCATATTTGCAGGAAAGCAGTAAACTAACAAGTTCTCTTTCCAATTTTGGCTATATCTTCATGTAATTACTGCTTTAGTTAGCCTCATGGTAATAATTGCTACCAAATAATTGATTCCAAATTTTTGGAGTCTTCCAAAAATTATATTCCACAAGAGAAACAGGAAAAAAAAATTTCCAATTAGATATGCTGTCAGATTTTCTCAATGATGTAAATCATCAAGGGTCTGACTAGCAAGGAATTAATTATTTTATCATTATATCGATAAATCCTAATGGCTGCTTATTACCTTAATTGACTTGATAAAAAGTTGTAGATATTATAAGTCTTCTTGAAACATTTTCTTTTCCTCTTAACTACTAATCTTACTACTGCTTTCTAAATATGGTGCATTAGAGAATTACAACCACAAAAGTAGTCCATTTACAGTCTATTTATTACCTAAAAGTTTCTATCATTGAGAAAAGACACCTCCACTACCAACTGCCAAATTGTTAAAAAGGCAAAAGTATGAATTCTTAGAAGGATGTAAGGGCACTACATAAAGAAATCCGGGCAGAAATAATGCTTTCTTCCAGTATGTAAAATTTTTATGGTCTAGTTCCCCAGTTCTACAAGAAACTCCAAAGTTCAGAGGTAGATTTTGGGATATCTCTCTTACAAGACTGTTAGTAAAAAAATAACCCTGCCAGGTGAAAGTGATTTTGTCCAGGGAATTGCAGGTAAACATTACTTCAGAAGCTCTGCAAGAAAAAAAAAAAAACACAAAAACAAACAAACAAACAAACTAAAAAAACCCCAGCAATTACTTAAATGTCTAATTTATGTATTAAGGTTTAAAAATTACTTTCCTCAACTAGAGTATGAGGGTTAGAATTAGCAAAATACCATCTTCCTGATTCAGACTTAGTACCTCTTATGTGCTTATAAGGATAATTATATTTTAAAGATATTTATGTAAATGCTGATAAAAGCAAAATAAAAGCAGTGCTAGGCATTAAATCAAGTCAGAACAAAATCACTATCTTTCATTTTCATATTATGGCTAAAGCCTAAAAAGTACAAAGTGAATTTTTCAGTAGAGCAGCAGAAATCAGCACAAATACCCTAACCTGGGTATTTTGTACCAATTTTCTCTAATTAGTTATGTGATAGTACAGCTACAGACTCCAAAGAACAAAAGTCTAGACAGCATGGATATTATTACTATAGAATTTAGAAAAACCTGCTGCAGAATTCATTTAATCTTCCTGCAAAGATTTGAGGGATTGAGGAATTCCAGGAGCTTTTAATATAATATTCCATAACCTACGCCCATTGCATAATATAGCTAGAGAAATATATTTAAACCTGCCAGACTGAAGCACTGTAAAAGCAATAAATTGTGAAAGCAGAATACTCTATGGGTCAAAGTTTCCACAGAAATCAATGTCTTCTTGATTCTTTGAGCCACCATGCTTATAGAAGGATAAATTCAGCTTGGTTAAGAAATAGATTGATATACCAATTATGATTTTTAACCTACATAACATAGCTGTTCACAAAGTCAACTGCAATTCTTGGCTGAGAGATTAGATTTTACTACAATGACTGTGTAACAGCAAGTGTACATAGACACAGGCATGCACGTGTGCCCAAAGACATCCTATTTTCTAGGTAAAAGATATGCAAATCTTTTACATTTTCATGTATTTTGAAACCTTATTTACAACTATTGTTTAAAACTGAAATGTATTAGACACAATAACAAGTGAGGTGATAATAAATCCTGTTAATTTTTTTGAAGCTGATGCAGCATGCTGCCTTTTTTGATCCCAGGTTGTTAATTTTTAATGTAATTACAGACAGTTTAGTTAAATGACCATTCCTTTGTTTTTTGGGAAGATTCCTTGAAAATGAATTTGAATTCCAATGAACTTGAATTCCAATGAATTACCAGAATTTTGCTTTCTTCTTCTCTCTCCCTCCTGCTCCCAAAAATAAGGAAGGGAAACTAGATTTATTTTTGTTCATTGAAAAAAAATTTGTTTGGAAATACTATAAAAAATTAATAAACACCCAGTCACCATTCTTTGAGATAAAAAAGAATAAAGAAAAACAAAACAAGCCAAGTTGAAAGCTTTTGTAAGAAATGCTGTTTTTTTATTAGGTGCCTCTGAAATGGAAAAATCGTCTGCTTTGCTTTACTTTTTTTTTGTGTTGGGTTTCTTTTTACTTCTCAGTGCTCACATTGGCCATTTACTCTGGTGTTGATATCTAAAAGGTTGATTGTAGGTATTTTTGCCTGGAAGATTAAACATTTCTCTTTGGTCTGACAGACAGTCAGTGGGTCAGTAGCAATTACTAAATTACTCTAATGGGAATAATTTTGGCAGTGTCCATGAGCTGCAGCTCGGAAGGGCACTGAGGACACCTCGTTCACACCCCATGCTGGGGGCACTTTGCCTTGGGCTGGCTTCTCTGCTCTACTTCAGCTGCACAGCAAAGCTGAGCACTCAGCAAAGCTCAGATTTGCTCAGATCCCCACCCTGCTCCTGTCTGCACTCGCACCCTGGGGCTTCCCGTGCTCCCGGAAGGGCAGGGATGGGCCCTCACCTGCAGCCGAGCCGCGCTGCTGCCGGGCCGTTCTCAGTCTGCCTCCAGCTGCCACTCAGGCTGTGTAAAGGAATCCCACGCTGTACACAAGTGTGTCAGTGCTTTTGCATGAGAACAGGTTAGTGACTGGTAACAAAATCGAAACCCTTTATTAACAAGGGTTACTGCCAGGATTTAATCCACAAACTCTGCGCTGTTAAAGCTTCCATTGGCTTTAAATGAGTTTATACATCAGGTTTTGTCTTGTTATATTCATTTAAAGCAAAGTGCCTAAAAAATTACGGTGTCAGTCTGACGTGAAGTTTTGAAAGAAAAAAGGTGTCTATAGGGAAACATCTGCATAAAGACTCTGTTAGTTATTAACTTATTATAAAATACTTATAAAAAACTTGTATTGTTCACACCAACAGTACTAAATGAGGAGTGACAAATCCGTAAAGCTGGCAAAGAATAAAAAGATCCCTATTATTTATAAAACATTTAAGCTACAAACATATTTCAATGGATATAATTCAAAATTCTTTTACTAGGTGCCATGTACCAGCACTTTTTTCTTTTCTACTTTTTTTTTTTTTTTTTTTTGGTTTGCATTTTGGGAATTCTCTTCTTTGCAGCAAGAACTTACAAACCAGCTGTTCTTGCAATACATATTTGAAAACACAGAAGACATTAATTTCAAAAGACAGATGTAAAAGTTTGAGGAATGTTGTGACAGTCTTTCAAAAACAAGCATTTACAGTGATATCAAAAGATTCACTTCAGTGAGCAAGGGCTTAGCAGTGCAAATGAAGGTCTCATAATTTGGCAGTTAATAATAATACAGTTTCTAGACAGCATAATTTTATTATTTTAAGATGCATTCATGGTTTATAATTTGCTTCTCATCATTTGTATGCACCTGATGCTTAGTGCTTGCTTGAATTCACTATCTTGTTTTTAACATGATACTGATGTCCATATTAACAAAGCACAATATCATAAAACCTCAGATTTACACTTATATTTAGGAATGAGCAGCAGGCAACTCCAAATTGGAATTTCCTTATATAAAACACACAACACTCCACTAGATTTAGAAAATACTTTATATAAAATTTTTCTTGCTTTTAAAGATAGCGCTGCTAAAAAAAATACCTCTTATCTTTAGCACCAGTAGGTAAATTTACCAAAGAACATTGTGTGCTTTGGATATACAGAACTGGTGAATTTGGGAGGCATTTATCATGTTCTTAGGACACAAATAAGCCCTTTGCTTCTTTCAGTGATCTACTTGATCTCTGAACACCCAGTATGCTTATTTATACCTGCTTATTGTCATAGGGAAGTTATGTCATGAGGTCATGTCACACCAATTAAAATGTATGCACTTAAAATTTCCCAGTGTGCTGTAACATACTCTTGTGCTAGTAATAGTCAGACTGCCAGAATCAGAACACAAATAGGACATCTGCCTAGAAAATGGAGGTCAATATTAAGAACAAAATTAAAAAAAAAAAAAAAGAAAATGAAATGGTCAAGAATTTAATTTAGTTAAATCTTGTATTGCAAACATAAAATAACACAATTAGAAAAAAAGAAGAATATTTGAGCCACTAGGATGTAACATTGTTTTAAAGTAAGTGTGAAACATTTCTCACAGGAACAATATTTACTCTGAAGATTCTAAATGAATGATCTATACAAATATATTACAGCAATATGACTGAAGGAGTAATTCCTTCTTCAAAAGATACAATCAAGCTGTGAGGAGGTCAGAAAAATGCAATGTAATAATACCTGGTATGGACTCATTTGAGTACACCAGGATTCAGAGAGGTTCACAGCACTGAACAACACTGAACCCTGACTCTGGTAGGGCTGAACTCTGCTGTCAAGGGGAGTGAGTTACCTTAGAGATGCAACTGGGTTTGGTGCAATTGTTATGCTGCATACCTTGGTTCAAGACCAAAATTAAACACTATCATCTTCAATTAGTAGGTCACTGAAGCCTAAGAGTTCATTATATTTATCTACAGGTTATTATTTCCACATTTTAAATATCCATTCACTTTGAGAAGACTGAAGAGTGCTCCACTGCTCTTGTGACCAAATCATTGCCTTACTATGAGTAAAAATATCACTATTACCCAAGATACAACAGCCTCTGTGATGCATGGATACAATATTAAGCCTTCAGACACTGAGCTGTGGATTACAAAAGGTATTTGTTTTTAGGGGCTTCCTACATTTAAGCTAACAAAGGCTATAAATGTCATATGAAAAGTCTGTAGTATAGAGTTCTAAGCCTTAAACAGTTAAACCTAATGTCATGACTAGATAACTCCTGGAATTTCCTGCACACAGAATAAGACACATTGTGTTATGTGTATCTTTAGTGACTATTGTGGTCTCAAGAAACAGCAGGGTTCAAAACACAGAAATATGAACAAGGAGATCCGTGAAATCACCAAATGTCATTCTGAGCTGCCATGAATGAGAAAAACAGAACATTTAACACACAATCATGACACTCTCAAGCAGGGATAGGTTTCAGGAAACAAAGTAGAAATTGTAGCAGCAGTAACTAAGGGATGGAAAACAAAAAGAATGCTCTTTAGAGTGAAAACGGTAGACAAACTCAAAATGAACCAGATTATGTTTTGTTTGGCCAGACTTAGGACAGAGGTCACTTGGCTTGTTCACTCTAGAGAAGAGGAGACAGAGGTGAGACCTCATCGCAGTCTGCAACTTCCTTGAGAGGGGAAGAGGAAGGGGCAGGCGCTGATCTCTTCTCTGGGGTGACAGAGACAGGACCTGAGGGAACAGCATGGAGCTGTCAGGTTTAGGCTGGATAGCAGGAAAAGGTTCTTCACCCAGAGGGTGGTGGGCACTGGAAGAGGCTCCCCAGGGCAGTGGTCACAGCACCAGCCTGGCAGAGTTCAAGGAGTGTTTGGACAATGCTCTCAGGCACAGGGTGTGATTCCTGGGCAGTATGGCCTGTGCAGGGCCAGGAGTTGGACAGGATGATCCTTGTGGGTCCCTACCAACTCAGGATGGTCTGTGATTCTACAATCCATTAAAAATGTGCATGGCCCAGTATTTTGTTTAATCTTGTGAGGTACATTCTAATTTCAACATGCACATTTTTACCTACAGGTTCAGGTAATTGAACATAGGTATCAATTAATCCATGGCGACAGTAGAGTAAAAGAGAAAGCAGAAACCTATCCCAGAAGCAAGGATTGCAAGCTTCTAACTTAAGACTTCAGACTTAATCTAAACTCCCATCAGTTTCAAGAACAGCCTTGCAAGACAGTAACTGATTTTTCTGATTAAAAAGAAAAGAGAAGAGGTGCGCTTTTAGAAAGCCTTGTCACTGAAGAACTCCAGAAATGTACAGTGAGGCTAGAAAAGGTAGAAATGTTGCTGTTCTCAGTACTGAATGCTAAGAATCAGCCTCTTAACTGACCTTACAGACAGCTGCACAATTTCTTTTGTGAATCCAAAGCCTCTATCTTTGAGTGTCTCAGCTAGAACTGAAGCACTGACTTGCCATTTCAGTGCATGAGATTTCAGAATAAAAATTTGGCTGAGAAGCAGCTACCACTGCTTTCCTTCTCCATCCTTCCACAAATGACAACAGCCTTGGACAAAAGCAATTTTAACTCATTCTAGCAAATTCTGTTAAAGTTAGATCCTTGCATCCATTTTGACTTCACACAAGTTTGACTTCAAGAAAAATGCAGAGTTGTTTTTTAATTTCTTCAATTAATCTGGTAATTCTGATTTAAGTGTTAATTTCAATTTGCTAAATTATGTCTTACTCCAACCTTACTGGCTCTTCCAACAGTTGCTCACCAAGAAATTACTGCATTCTACCACATCCCTTCCCATCTTTTAATGTAAATGATAAAATAAATATCTTCCTTCATGCACATATCAAAAAAATTATTTCCAAACAGCTATGTTTGATCATTTCAGCACCTCTGAAAGTTCAGACTTTGGTTGCTAAAAACCTGGCAGAGAAGAAAACCTTCTCTGCCAGCTTTTTAGCAACCATATGAGACAGATATTTTTATTTAGCGATTGCACTGAGTTAAACAAACCAAACATCAATGTTTAGTTATTGGGCATTTTCCTCCTCGACAACTTTTTAAATGGCCACAAAGTCTGAAATAATAAGCCAGGCTCTGTTGCCTTAGCTTCTATTATAACCTAAAATCACATGTAAAACTAAAAAAATATCAGTTTGTGTAATTTTATTTTTCTCTGAATTCTTTTTTGCTTATGCATATTCATATTGCACACATTTTTGACAGTTTATTGTCAAAAACATATATTGGGGAACCTGGTTGCTCACTTAAGAAAAAAATACAAATGAAAATTTTAAGTAATTATCTGATGAGGAGACCAAAAACTTTTGTCACATCCCAGAGAGAGGCATCTGTGGAATTCATCTTCAAATGGAAAATAATATTCCTGAGATGTTCAAACTGTATTGGGGACTACAGGTGAATTAGGCTGCCAATACCAAACATATCATACTGATTGATCCAGTAAATCACCCCAGAAATTTCCATATTCAAAAGGCCCAAAGTTCATCATGTCCATGGAAAACAAAGATAACAATGCCACAATGTTACATTCAAAATTCATATTGCTCCTCTTGATAGGTAAGCAGCTTCTCCAGCATATGTTCTGCTTAAAGCTGGGATGAAAACCATGGACATTTATAGAGCATGGATGTTCTGTAGATGGAATAACTACCAATCTGTAATTTCTCATTTTCATTTTTAATTTAAATTTTTCAATTTTAACCATTGTGTAACAGTGTTATAAAAGAAATTCAATAGTGTCAATCTAAGAAGCTTCATAATTATTCTGTAAAAATAATTGTTGACATAAGGATTCTACCCAGAAAGGCCTCCTGACTGGCAGTTACATACCTCTTTAAAGGCATTTTACCCTTCCTATATGTACTTCTTGGCCAGTAAACGATGGAAACGTATATATCCTTATTGCCAAAGTATGTTCCATTTACTGGAAAGAGTAATAAGTGGGATAAACACTAGAATGGATTCATATTACACAGAAAACTTTCCAGGTCCTTCTCCTCTGCTCTCAGATACTGTTAGCATACACAAATATTTGCAAATTTTTAAGAGACAGAAATAAAATGATTCAGTGTCATACTACACAACTTTCCCTGACTAACTCTCCCAAATGTATCAGATATCTCAATATTAGGCAGAAAGACAAAAAAAGCAACTCCCTTCCAGATACAACAAAAAAGACAGAAAAATGCATCAAGTCTTCCAGCAATATATTTCCCTGTTTTACCTCTCTTTTATTTCAGCCTATCCTAACAGGTTCTATAAATCAAAGTTTGTACATTATACCGGCATTTGACCTAAAAGATTATTCTGGTTTGCAATAAGCACCTCACTCAATACAAAATAACTCAATTCAATTTGTTCATTACTGATCTGTACCTCAAAAACTTCTTCATCCAGAATCCTGGTTCCAAAGACAGTGATGCCATTGGTGTCCACAATTGTTTTGTCACTTCTGTCAAGTGGTTTTGTAGTTTTTTTGTTACAGTCAACAATCATGGTAACACTCTTTTTCTCCACACTGATAGCTACTCGATGCCACCTATTAGAAAAAAACAATAAAATTCTACTGCAGTTTATGTTTTTAAAACTAGGTCATTGTGTTCTTATCAAATCAGTATATAGCAGATGGTGCACCAGTTAATTCATAGATAAAATTTTAAATGTCTGCTCTTATTTCCTTCTTTTATACATACTCAAACAGTGTTTTGACTATTTGCTATATACATTTTGTTCCCCAGCACAAAGGAATCTGATCCACAGCTCATTGGGAACCCCCTCTGTAAGGTGAAGCTCAGGCTGACCTTCCCGACAGCTTTAACCAGAGAACATCACCAAACTTGAATTAGAAACCAGGGCATTGTTTACATTTTAATAGATTGAATGATCTGACAGCAGATTCTTTTTTATGAATGTGTTTGATTTTCCAAATTACTTGTGCAAATAAAATTAACCCCACAAGTTATTATTAATTATTTAAAATTTACTATTTTTTCTGTGTGATCAATCCCCAAAACTTTACCATGTTCTTTTGTTTATTTGAAGGTATTCCATAGGTACAGAGATTTTTCAAATGCATGCAACAGTTTCAACATAGATGCTTTCCCTGATAAATACATTTACAAATACTTGACACTATTCCTGCAACAATAGCCTTGCCTAAGTAATATTCACCAAAAAGTGAATTAAGTGATTCAGAGTACTGACAAGTGACTTTGTTTTAGAGATATTTGAGAATGAAATTTTGTATGATTTACCCTACACTACTATGTTCTTTATGAGACTTTATCAACAATCATGACAGACCACATTAATTTAGTGAGCCTCTCTACTATGACAAATATTTAAAAACAACAGTAAACCACTCTGTAATACAGCATGAAGCAAAATGGTAAAGAATCTTTGATAGACCAGGGCAAAAAGTGTAAAGTATGTCATACTGGTGACTGGTAAGAGGAAGGCTGGAATCAAATTATTTCAGTTGGCATTTGAGGCATTTAGTGTTGCCTAAATCAGAGAGAAAGCTTAGATCATTGTTACAAAGAGCTTCTGTGTATCAAAAGGAACACCTTGAAGCTAATGGAAGTTGACTGCTAAACAGTATCACTGAGCCAGAAGTATAATTCCATGTTTTCTCTGGAATGCTGTTAAACATTATCATTATAAAAGCAAACTGGCCATGCATCCTCAGGCACATTACATTATTCACACTTTTTAAATATATCTCAGTTTGAGATGAAGATTGTTGTCCTAGATCCTTCATAAAATAGCTGAGTCAGAAAAAAATTGTTGGCTTTTCTTTTGAAAGTGTGTAGAAGCTGAAAGCATGAAATCATTGCTCACTTTGGATAGGATTGACTCCAGTTGATTTAAAAGTTGTATAGTCTCACTGTAGTAAATTGTACCAAGCCAAGTTCATTTTTATTTCTTCATTTTTGCCACTTTATCAACATTTTTGGGTGAAATTCTATGTCACAGCTTTGTTATTTAGCAAATGTCCATTAAAAAAAATGCTGCTTTGTTTACCACTCCTGCTGGGGAAATGAATCAAGTCTAGGTGTCATCATATAATTCCATTGTTCAGTAATGCTAGGCCAAGGAGACAATTAGTCTTTTTCTTTTCTTCTTTATTGCTTTATAAACATATTTCATTATAGTTCAGTTTTTGCCCTTCCTCACTGAGTTGTTTCCTTTTGCTCTAGTAAAATTTATTTCTGTGTACCTTTAAAGACTGTGGCTGCTTCTCTTGGGCTGCAGCACAATAAAAAGCCTTTGAAAGAATGAATGTCCTTTTACCAGCACTAGAATGAATTCCCAGAGAATGATTGCTTGTCTACAAACCTACAAAAAATTAACAACTGTATTACTGATGAAACAGGTGTTTGAGATTAATTCCTTTACTGGGAGTGCAGTATAAATCCATGCAACCCTTGGGATTAATTGTCCATCTTATTCTTTTCTGATTTCCTTATACATAGCACTTCCTTACACATAGATATCTCAAACCATTTTATTTATCAGCTAGCTTGGCTTGGGATAGAAGAACTTCTACGCTGTTTTGTCAACTTGTCTTTACTCTGCCTACCACCTTCAAATGGACCAGACAATTCTTTTAGTGAGCCTCTATATTGCAGAGAAAGAATCTTCATGGGTTTAGTTTGGGTGGGTTTAATTTCTCTGATTATTTCCTCATTCTCGATTTGTAAAAATGGCAGATAAGAAAGGTGGTTTGTTTCATTTATACCTGTATACACCATTTGGAGCTGGAACATTATTCTGCTGCTAAGCTTCTCTAATTTTGTACTTCACCAGTCCAACGAGCTAGAAACCATGTTACTGACTTATTTAAATATTTAAGAAAACTGTTTATAAATACCATAATCACCTATACAGTGGTCTGCAATGTGTTTTCCATTTTAAATTTTACACTTACTTGCCATCAGCAATGTTGACTGTTCTGAAAAGAGGATAGTCTTCTGGGGCAGGTTTTCCATTTTGGTCTTCAAACAGAAAGACAGGGGATCTACCAACTTCAACACCTACTTGTTGAATTCCTTGTTCATTGTAGATAGACAAAAGGAAAGACTGAATACCCTTTTTAGGTTTTACTGTCATTAATATTGAAAAATCTTCTGGAAAACCTCCACCTGTGAACAAAGTGAAATATGCAACTATAAATTCCCCAAAAATGAAACAATTTTTACATTTTTTTCTATAAGCACATAGGATCCAGCATACAAATTGCAGGGGTTTTCTAATTCTCGAAAATGAGTACATAAAAAATTATAATAGGATCATTTTCTATGTCTTTTTTTTCTTTCTGGTCTCACTTTAATTCCTGGAAGGTATACTCTAACAGTTCTTAAAAACAAAGCTTGTAAATCATACCATCATAGAACGGTTTGGGTTGAAAGGGACCTTAAAACTCATCATGTGCAGCCTCCTGCCATGGTGGGGATGCCACACACGGGGCTGCTCCGGGCCCAGTCCAAGCTGGCCTTGGACACTTTCAGGCTTGGGGCACCCACAACTTTTCTGGGCAACCTGTTCCAGTGCCTCACCACTCTCTGAGTAAAGAATTTCTTTGTAACATCCAATACTACTCTCTGCTCTTTTCCTTTGAAGCCATTCCCCCTTGTCCTATCACTATCTGCCCACAAAAATAGTCCCTATCCCTCTTTTTTAGCCCCTTTAAGTATTGAAAGGCTCAAGAATATTTAAAGATTACTGAAGGACCCCCCACACCCCATAATGGGGTCTACTCAGAGCCTTCTCTCCTCCAGGCTGAACAAGCCCAGCTCTCTCAGCCTGTCTTTGTAGGAGAGTTGCTCCAAATCAATTGTGAATTCATGCAATAACACAAGCTATGAAAGAACCAGAGTAGTTTCACATTCATTGTTTTTTTTAATTCATCTTCTGTTTAGCAATCTTCTAATTTGAAATTGTGCACTACAACCTCACTCAACATAATAACCATCAGTACCATAGCAAGTGAGACTCCTGGGTATTTCAATAGCCCTTGATAACAATTTATTTTAGTTTCTCTCCCACAATGTATATTTGGGTCTTTCTAGAATTATACTGTGCATAACATTGAAAAAATACATGACTAGTTCTATTTAATGGGAGATTCAAGCAAAATCAAAGAATATTAATTTTCATTTATTCCCTGATGCCTTGTCTTTGAAGTAGAGATGATATATCAAACAGTTTCCACCTTTACAACTAAAACTAAACAAAATTGAAAATATAGCTTATAAAGGAAGATATAGCTTATAAAGGAAGTACTGAAGTACTGCTCCTGTTGAATCTTATGGTAAATCTGCATTTCACTTGATATGAAACTCAACAAGGCTTAACAACAAACAAAGTGTAAGACTGAGATTTTACAATTCAGAATATTCTCTGAATCCATGTGGCTTCAGCTGCAATTTGATGTACAAGAAATAGATGAGAATCTAACAATGACATTGGCAATGAATACAGCTGCAGCTTTGTGTCCAGTAGGGTGGATAAAATGTTCTTAAACGTTTTAATATAATAATAGAACAAGCTTAAATAAAATAATATCTTGTGGTTTTGTAATGAATTAAAGCATGTAAGAATTCATCAAACTCTGATTTTGGAATTTCTTCTTCCAACAGAGAAAATATAAGATTGCTTCCAAGACAGGTATTGTGGGAAAACTCCAAAGATTCTAGATTCTTCCACGAAGATAAGTTTTTACTTCTTGAATTACAATATGTAAACAAAATGCATAGAATTTTCCCTGCTCTTTAAGTGACATACTATCCTTTTAAACCAGAACTCCCTAGTCTTACATCTTTTCTACTGTCTGCTGAAATGATACTTTATGTGCTTTCTTTTTTTAATTTTTTATGGAACTTGTTGAAACACTGTAGTAATATAGACCATCCTTATACATCATTTTGGCATCTTATTTTGAAGGGATCAAAACTCAACAGACAGGAAACATTTTATTTACTCTGGTGAGTTGTTGGTAAAGGTTTTTCATGACAGGTAGAGCAGAGTAAATTAAACTGTACACTACACCTTCTAATGTCAGAGCAAACAGATGACAAAAAAATGGAAAAGAGAGAAGATGACTGTCAACAAAGGCCAAAGAAATGATTTGAAAAGCACTGAGCACTTGCCCTACCTGCACTGTTAATCTGAAAGATATGTTGAAAATGCTTAAGGCAGGTGATAATAATTCAACTTGTCTGGACTTAACATTGGAGGGGGAAAGAAGTGAGCTAAGAAAGGTGACTGAAAATGAGTTGTGTCTCAGTTCAGTAGTTTCTGTCATCACTGCCATGACATAATATTCCCAAATGTTTTATCTTGAATCTACTTTGGGTAATCAGAAAAAAAATTCCCCCAAACTCAGTTTTGATTGAAAAAATCAAAAAAGAAATTACATTTAAACATGTAAAATGGTATGTATTGCATCTAACATATAAAACTATATGCATATACAGTTCTTTGACACACCTCTGGAATAGATATCAGAGTCTTCTCAAATACTTTTAAATTTCTTGTTAATTGGAATTGGTCATATTTGAACAATAAATAATAAGAAGAATTGGAGAAAAAATATCTAGAAAAATTTTTTTATATATCTGGGTTGTCACTCCTTTATGCTTTTGCAAGAGATAACTAAGAACATGTACAACAACAGTACAACAAAAATCTAAGCAGTTCACATATTGCAATCATATAATGCCTTCTAGGCAGTGAAATCAAAATCCATTATATACTTGGAAGCTGGTAAATAATATTAATTTCTTAAAAGATGGATAAATTGCTTGATATATTGTACTTCTTGATGATTTACAGGAGTTAGATGAAAGCAAAGATGGTATGTGTTAAAAGTTGTATTGTTTAGCTGAAGTGATATTGCACAACTTGATCTTATCTTGGATATCTTCTATAGTCTTTCAGCTGCTACAGAGCACTAACAAAAAGAGACATGATCACTCAAATTTCTTTAAGAATAATCTGAAAAACAAAGATTTCTTCTGGTGAGGAGAGAGAATGCCTCTTCCACAAGATTGAAAAGGAAGTAATTACCATAATCACTTCCAAAAAATTGTTTTGATGGATTTTTACTAATGTAAAGGACAGCAGGATATTTTCTATTCAACTTAGTTGAGAGGATATATTCAAACCCAATGAACTGTGTTTAAAAATAATATAAATATTATATCTGTAATGAATTTGCTTTGATTTTCTTCCATAAATAATAAGTGATGAGTTAAGGGAACACATCAGTTACTCTTGAACTGCTAAAGCTGTTTCTCATGTTGCTTTGGGAACACATTATTACAAAATAAAGCATGTTTTCTCCTTTACTAGATCTGAGTGGTATCTAGAACATTGTTACTCTGAAGGACAATAAAAAAAAGAAAGCATTTTTCTTTGCCACCTCTAACCTGTATATATTCTATATGACTTGGTTGAACTCTACAACTGTGTCAAACTAGAAAATTTGAATCTTCAATGATTTTGAGTGTTAATATTCTTACTATAATTTTTCTCAACAGTTTGAGTCAAGTGACAAGTGACAGCAAACTAATGGAATAAAAGTCTCTCAGTAACATCCAAAGAATCTTTCCCAAAATTTGACTATTCCATTTTAGAGAAATCTAAGAGAAGATGGAATCACATTACCAACTATCCACAGCCAGCCTTGTTTAGTCCCCCAAATACCCAGATATTCTGAGGTAATTCTTAACAGATGGTATTTCTGGGAATGATTTTGCAATGGCCAACCACAACTCATTTCTACCGCTGCAGCATTACTGCAGGAAGTACTACTGCTCTTAAATGCACTACCAAAACAGGACAAAACTTGCCAAAGCCACCAAATAAGGTTTCCATCAGTTAGCATCATGAGAGAACAGGTAGTATGACTTACAAGTCGATTCCAGCAGTGACAGATTTTGACAAAGAGCTTTGTAACTGAAGCCAACAAAACCCAGCTTATTTGGAGGATAGAGAGCCCATCCTGCTGTTCATATGCCAGCCCAGCTCTAGGGACAACAAAAGTGTCTTGTGCTATTGGTAATGGTCTACATGCTGTGCTTTAGAGACCACAGAACATAGGCAGCAAGGTAATGTACACAAAGAACAGCTTTCTGCCAGTCTTACCTGGGTACAGCTGCTTTGTTGGGGCACTCAGCTGGGCAGTTTTTGAAACTCTGTAAGCAACATCCGATCCTTTTGAATTCCTTCTGTTTGTGCAAAATCCTGCTGTTCTTGTTACTCCTTCTGGAGAATTGTGAAATTCTAATGCTTTTAGCACATCAACGGGTTCAGCTGAAAAAGTTAAAAAAAACCAATAAGCAACAAAAATAATTACTCATCTTGCATCCCTATGGCATGCAGCCTCCAAAGAGGCTTTAATTCCTTTGCAAAAATATGTGTCTAATCAGAGCAGTAGCTGCATCCTATTTTGACTTATTGCACATTGCTCCTACACCATAATATTATTTTAACAAGATTATGCATTTTAAAATATGTAAGCATTCATCCCATCAAATGTGATTTTTATGATCAGATTTTCAAACTGCTTGACTACACACTGAAAATCACCAATTGCAAATGCTGAGGATCTTGCTGGTTGAAACTTCCAATACATGCCTTTAATGAGTGATTTCTGAGAAGTGGAATGATTTTCAAACTTTGCACAAAACTTTCAGAAGCATTTAGCTGCTAATCACCTGCTACCACAAAATTTTCTGTTGCTAACATTAAAATATATTCTGATTATGTATAACTGCTTTCTCAGACACAAGGGGATAAGGAAGCATCTAAACTAATTTCACATCAAAGTCAGAGAACGAAAAATGCACCTACTTTTCCTGCAAGAACTAAATGGACAGAATTGCAGTCTCTCATTATTTCCAAGTTAAAATGAAAATTGACTGGGTTGTACTTTAGAGACCAAGTACAATAAGATTGAATCTGTGCTCAATGTCTAACAACTTAAAGTTGAAATCCAGAGCTATTATTGCACTGATATTGATGCAAATTAAAACAAACAAAAAAGCCTGCATATTTAAATATATATATATATATATGTAAAGCCAACAAAAAGCCTTAATATATAAAAGTTCTCCCTGGTAAAAGGGCAAAGTACTGAATGGACAAGCACTTCAAGACAGGTAGTGAAACAAAACAGTTAGCATACTGCATATCTTTTAAGAAAAAATAAGGTGCTCATTCTCATACTCCCTTCAGATCATGGATTTTTCAATGTACTTTTTTTGAGTGGAAACAGAATTTCAGTAGATTTTTTTTCACTAGGACTATTCCACTGCTATTATGTTGGCAAGATGAAGACCACTTTATTGGGAAGGACTAAGTTTTAAATTACTTTCAATGTTAAAGCTGACAAAGGAGCTTGGTAAATCTGACTTCACATCTTTGAACTACACTATGGCATTAACTATTGATGATTTATTTTCTGTTGTCATTCATTTTACACGTCAAGAAGTATCAGCTTAAGGTCCAAGATTCACTGCCTGTGAATATTCAACTATTTAAACAACTGCTTGCATGGATGTAAACAAAGTTAAGTTTAATTAGCTCATCCTCATCTCCTGACACTGCCAAATATGAAAAATTCAACATTGTGGTTAAACCAATCTTTGTTTTCTCAGTCAGCCTAGAATGCACATAACTTCTTATGTCTTAAAATATATTCATAAGAAAATGCTTGTGAACTTTCTAAATTTCCCCTCAGATCTTGAAATTTTTCATTTCCTTTTAGCATAGGAACATTATTATGTTATTAAACAGAAACTAAATAGCCAATGTTTGTTGCAAGCTAACACATTGGGAATGAATGCTACAGTACACACATGAAATTACTTAAAATCCACATATACTGCAAATTCAAGAAATTATGTTTGAACATTCTCAAAACTTTCAATAGTGTGCAAGCACTGTGGTATCAGTCTAACTTCTCTGTTGAGTACTGAAAAGAATCATTTTAATGGATATAATGTATTTTCTAAAGGTGTTCCACACAGTTCTGAAGGAATTGCCACATACACTGAAGGAACATACTGAAGGAAACGTGACACATTTTTTTCTAGTAACCAACAGCTATTTTTGCTGTACCTATACTAATTTAAACCAGTAATGTAGAACCAGTCACCAGAAATATTAGTAAAAATTTCAATTCACTGTGTAAGTCAACCACTGCTACATTCCTTTATCCTTTGCTCTTTTCTATAATTTGTACCAGATTCTTCATTATTTTTTAGAATAATGGTTTTTCTTTGCCTGGCTGACTGGGAGATTATTCACCCATAAACAAGATTATTCATTACTCCCTGCTAATTCTGCTGCTAAAAAACTTCCAGACAAGAAACAGAATAATAATAGGACAATCTTCAAACCACAAATTCCAAATAATAAGAACAAACATTCTGCTAATAGTCCACAGTTGATTATTTATTTATTTCCACAAACTGTGAGTCACAAAACACAAAATAGCAGGACTAGTAAGTTTAAAATAATTACCAGAAATGTAATTTTTCACAGAAGCAACAAGTTAGGTGAAATGACAAGTTATACAGAAATGACAAGTTACATGAAGTAATTAACATAAAAAAGGTAATTACTCTATCCCCAAAGATAACATGATATGATTAAATTCATATTGATTACAAGTAACAGAAACTGCTTGCTTAATTTAAATTAAAGAATTCAGATAGCCACTTCAGCCAACAAGTAAAATTAAAGAATTCCTTTAGAAGTCTGTAAGTAACAGGAATACAAGACAGGAATGTATAAGAAGCATGACTCCCGTGTCATGGCTGGGGCTACCATATAGAGGTTTCTGCAGAAAACCTCTCTTTTTGCTAGTAGAGATTTTGTCTTAGGGATTTCAGGATTTTTTTTAATATTTACTGTAACTAGTATATTTACTGTAACAAGTGTTCAGTAGGCTGTTCAATAGACCATGCTGCCATTTCCTTAGTCCTAAAATTCTTGATAAGTTCACTGTGCCTGCTCAGATAACCTGCTCAGTGCCTCTCCAGAAAGCAGCAGATGCTCTTGCCACAGAACACACACGTGTAGCAATACAGTCTAAACTAAACTGCTCTTGACAAAGCGCAGCTCAGGCCCAAATGGTTACAGGTAACCTGCCCTGAGTGTAAAACACAACGAGCACTCCTTGCACAGGCAACACTGCCTGCTTAAAAGACCGGAGAGAGTGGTAGGAAGACAACTCCTTGGCAGGAAAGAGCACAGCCTGTGGCTTCTCTCTGCCAGTTTCTGTAGGTTCTGCAGTGTTCAGTGTCACTGAACAGCATCCTGACAGCTTCTGTTCCCTCTGAAAATCACCTCTTCTCTAGCATGCTGCTCCCACGTGATTTCTGGGAATGGTAAGCAATAACCAGAAGGAGCACCAGTGCTAAGGGCATGCAGTTTGCCTGTCTGTGTGGTCCACAAACTAAGATCTCAGCTTGTATTTATATGGGGCAACATTAATATAACCCATATATTGATAGATCAAGGGTCCTTCATGAGACCTTCCTCAGGGTGAATAAAATAACTTGCCTAAATGACTTTACCTTCTATTCTAACTTTCCCTGATAGTTTTCTCAAAAAGTAAAGAAAAATTCAGATGAACGATATATAATGTAATGCTTTTGTATCCTTCCAATTTGGTGCCAAGATTTCAGATGGCAAGGAAATAACAAAAAAGAATCATGCAAACAGCTCTGTTCACCAGTTCTTGGGATGGACTTAATTCTCCTTATGAAATCTGGACATCAGCATTGAAAACTCAACTCTGTCTGCCAGGGCAAATTTGACAAAATACAAGATCCAGACCCGAAGTGGGTCCCTTATGCAGATGCTTATAGCCGTGCTGCACTGCTGCTTGAAGGCCACCTCTTGCAAGCAAGCCAGACAAGATAACCCTGTGAAAAGAAGCCTGTATTCACTATGGCAAGCCTGCAGTCTGCAATCAAAATGCAAGTTTCCACTCTGCTACTTTTGCAGGCGATTGCTCTTCTCACTAATGCAGGAAACCGCTGCAGGAGATTACTTTTCTCACTAATGACTACAGTGCAAAGTTCAACGGTGCATGTCCTTGATTCGAGAGAGTCAGAGAGATGTGCAACTTTCATTGCCACTGAAAGACTCCACAGCAGTGGCCAAAATTGAAATGCTTTAAAATGCTGGGATTTCTGGAATGGCAAAAGTGAATTCTTCAAAAATCCCTCTTTACTAATCAGAATTGTGTGAGATGGGAACCTGAGTGTTCCGGTATCTTTCAAGATACCAAACCATTAATCATTTAACTCCCTCATAAGTTCCTGTATTTTCAAATACAAAGAAGGTAAAGCAGACACAAAAAAAATTAGTGATGTCACATCTCAAGACCAAAAATAACTCATAACTGCAATATTTAAAACTGTAGAGGCAAATTCTGGTCTTCATTACTGTGTGTATGACTGAAGTACATCCATTCACGCAACGAGCTTTCCATATTTATAGTGGTACAGATAGGAACATTTGGTCCAGAGCAATTCATATTAAATATAACTCCAAAGCCATGTTTACTCTCCCTTCCCTTCCCTTCCCTTCCCTTCCCTTCCCTTCCCTTCCCTTCCCTTCCCTTCTTGATAGATGACGAAGGGAGG